>CAUYUJ010021548.1:109398-246898 GCA_963575745.1 Prorocentrum cordatum | reverse complement strand
TTGTTTTTCCCGCCCCCTTTTCCGAAACATCGAATATTTGTCGGTTGCTTTTCCCTCTTGCTGCCGTTCCGGGATCTTTTAGGGCCCCCTGTAGGACGCCAGTCCACTGCACCCACCAGCACCCCCCGAAAGTGGCGGCAGTTTCGCAGATCGCAGCCCCCCCCCCCCCCCCAGGGATGGCGAGGTCCAATCTGAGCCCCCATAGGACGTCACTCTGCTGGGCCCCCCTGCAGCGCTCGAAAGTTGGCCCTGTTAGGGCTTATTTGGGCGCCAAGAAAGGTCAATAACGGCCCCAGGAGGGCCCCCAGAAGGCCCCCAAAAGGCTTTAAGATTGGACCAGAGAGACCCCAAGAAGGCCCCCAGAGCGCCCCCTTCCCTTCAGGTTTTGTGCAGGATTCCAATGGTTTCGTCAATATTCCTAAGGATTCCTGACGGAATCCGGAGGGATCCTGATCCTAAGGAACCCCAAGGACCCTAAGGAATCCTAAGGATCCGAAGGGATCCTAAGGAATTATGAGGAACCCCGAGGGATCCTAAATATTTTGTTCTTCTGAAGAAAAAAGAAGTACTTCTGAAGAAGAAAGAAGTACTTCTGAAGAAGAAAGAAGTACTTCTGAATATCACATGGTTGTAACTGGTCAAATTTAGGGTTGCAATTTACTTCGAACGGTTGGAATTGGGACCAGTCGGTTGTAATTCGTCCCATTTCGGGGGGAGGGGCGGGGGAGGAGGAGGGAAGGGGGGTTTAGGGAGAGAGGGATTAGGGGGAGGGCAGAGACGCAGGCCGGAGAAACGCGAGGAGCCACAACCACTGCACTTGCTTCAAGCGTAGCTCATGTTGGCGAACGCGGATTCTGCCGTGGTGGCGGCTCTTCGTAAGCTCTACCAAAATATGTCGGCCGATGTGCAAGTAGGTCCAGGCACAGACAGTCGTCGCTTCGAGGTGCAGCGGGGAGTGCGTCAGGGAGACCCTCTTTCGCCCGTGCTGTTCAACCTGGTGATGACGCAGGTGCTGGGTGAAGTTGACGCTGCATGGCAGCGACGAGGTTACGGCACGGAGGTAGGGAGAGCGGTCGATGGGACGCGCCTCGCGCACGTTGCCTTCGCAGACGACATGACGCTCGTCGCTACATCCTGGATTTCCTTGAAGCGCATGGTCGTTGCCGTGCGAGATTCGCTGCTGAAGCGCGGCTTGAAGTTGCACCCCACGAAGTGCAAGGCGCAGACGAATCGCCCCGACGTTCGGCAACGAGGCGACGTGGCTTTGGCCAACGGTCTCTCGCTGAATGTGTTGTGGGAGGGAGAGCCCCTGGAAGTGCTCGGCTCGATGCTTTCGCTCACGGACGCGACCAAGGCAGAGTTGGAGCACCGGGTTGCGATTGGGTGGAGGAAGTTCTGGGCCATGAAGCGGCTGCTGATGAATGCAGATACTTCCCTGTGCAGGAGACTGAACCTGTTTGACGCGGCCATCGGCAGCAGTGTCTTATACGGTGCTGGATCGTGGACGCCGCGCGCGGACGAGACGCGCTTTCTGGCGACAGCAGAGAACGGGATGTTGCGACGAATATGCGGCATTCGTCGTCGTCTTGAGGAGCCATGGCATGAATGGATCCGCCGGGCCACCAGCCGCGCGCGGGCCAAGGCGCGCGCCGCGGGCGTGCGGGACTGGCCGACAGCGCACGCAGCGAGGAAGTGGTCCTGGGCTGGGCACGTCTGCAGGTCAAGCGCGCGCACGGGGGCCTGGAGAGTGACGTTCTGGCGAGACTCCGCGTGGACGGCGGATGCACGTCGCGAGGGCTCGGGCAGGCTGATGCGGCCATCGCGCCGCAGACATATGAAATGGGAAGACAAACTTCGACAATATGCAGTTTATACCGGCGGGGCTCGCTGGGCACAGATGGCAGGAGACAGGGCCGATTGGCTCTCCAGAGCGGGAGACTTTGTGACGTGGGCGATAGCTTAGCTTGAATGACCGGCCCTACAGTACAGAGCGCTTTGGGGTTTGCCCTCCTCCTCGTTCCCTTCCCTCTTCCTCCTCCTCCTCCTCGTCCTCCTCCTCTTCCTCCTCCCTCGTCCGGCGTCCAGCCGCGCCCACTTTGCTAGCATCCCAGTTTCGTTTTTCGCATCCTCTGGCCTGCGGCCGGCGCAGGGGGAGGGGGAAATATGTCACCTTCTGCGTGGTCTGTCTCTCTTTCAGGCCACGGTTCACTTCATGAGTTTGCCTATCGCAGGTCGGCTCTTGGGGTGCTCCTGGTTTGCCTGGCGAGTCTCTGAGTCGCATAACATGTCGTTCGCCCGTGCCCGTGGGTATACAAGCTCATGGGACGTGGGGACCGTCTCCACCCCGGAGGCCCTTGCCAGGCCCAAGCCGGACCCAAAACGATAGCGGATGGGCCGGCACGCCGGTTTTTAGGCGTCGTATCCAAAGGTTGTCTGTCTTCTCGCGTCGCGCCGCGGCCGTGCGGCGCGTGAGGCATAGCGCGAGGCCGGTTTGGGATCACCACCGGCCCTCATATTCTCGCTGTTTGTTTTTGTTTTAGTTCCTGCATGCGCGCCCGCGCGACGGGCCTCTCCGGAGATGCGCGCACTTGCCACACTTGCCACTTGTCAAGCGTAGCTCATGTGGAATGGCACAATTCTCGGGTTGGCCGCCTCAGGCTCGTTGAGCACTACACGGAATTACAGCAATCGCATGTGAACAGCTGGCTCAAGGTGGCGCATGAGCGGGCTCAACTTCGCATGGATCTTCGTTGGTGGCCCCATGGTCTTGCGTCGTTTGGTGTGGTTACACCTGACATCGAAGAAACGCTTTTACTCCTTCGGCCTGAACCTCGCCCCCTTCTTCCTGAGCTACGGGACTATGGCTCGCTTGTTGCGGATGACTTGCGCTCTCGTGCTGATGAGTTGACTGTGGATATCTGGGAGGTGGAAAGCGGCAGCGGCTATCGCTCAGGACGTGACGGCGCTCGGCCACTTGTCGGCGCTGCGGGAGGTGACCCTCTTCCTCCGCGCTTCCCTGGATACCCTCAGTATTGGGCACTTCTGGATCGCATTGGTATGTGGTCCCAGAGATGGGTTCCGAGTTTGCTTGTCAGTACCATCGGCAGCGACTTCCAGCAGTGGATGGAGTGGTGCGTTCCCTACACGGCGGACACGTTACGCTTTTACGGCTTCAGGGATATTATGTTGTGCCCTGCTAGTACGATGACGGATGCGGCGAAGCGCTGGGAGCTCGCCATTGAGCTCTGCTTGCATGGGTGGTATCAAGGCGCTATACCGAGGGATCGGTTTCGTCAACAGCTCAGCGACCCGTGGCCGCCCAATGAACGTCGCCGTCTTGCAGCGTCACTGCGCCAGGGGTTGGCGCACCTGCGGCAATTGGATTGGTGCCCTGATATCTCAGGGGTGCCGCCTGGGGCGCGCGAGAATTTTCAGCTGGTTCGCCGTACTTTCTTTTCTGGTCCTGCGAAGGCTGCGGCCCCTGATCTGCTCCTTCTTCCTCACCTTCACGAGCGAGCCCTTCTGGGTGCAGCGGCTGCGGTTGGCTCCGCCCATCTGCCAGACGAAGACAACGAAAGCGTTGATGCGGGCGGCTACCCCAACCCAACCGATGAGGACATCGAGAGCACGGTCGAAGCCGCCGCTGTCACGGTGGCGCCCGAACCTGGTGGATCGCCACCGCCCGAGTACGAGAATGATACAATGGACGCTGGAGAGTTTTCGCATCGCTTCGGCCCCATCCTCACCGACGAAGAGTTCGAAGCGCAAGTACAACTGATTTTGCGCAGGTCTCGGGAGTTTTTTCAGGCGTGATCAAGGCTGTGATGCTGCGGCCTCTTCGTCGGCACCTCCTGCGGCTTCGGCGTCGGCTCCCCCAACTCGGACTTCACCTGCGCGCCCTTCTTCGCCAGTGGCTGCCAACGATAGCTCTGATGATGAGTTCAATCAAACGATGGCTGCAGCGGCCTCTTCGTCGGCACCTCCTGCGGCTTCGGCGTCGGCCCCCCCAACTCGGACTTCACCTGCGCGCCCTTCTTCGCCAGTAGCTGCCAATGGTAGCTCTGACGATGAGTTCAATCAAACGATGGCTGCATTTGGGTTTGGCGTTATCTACCCCGACGGCCCCCTTGGTGGGGCTCTTCGGCCTTCTGCGGCCTCGTCTTCACCTGCGTCTGCTTCAACGTCGTCGCCATCCAAGCCGGCGCCTCTTGGCGCGTCCGTGCGGGGGGCGCTCTTGAAGAAGGATCTGGAGCACCCTCTCACCGCGACGGCGATGATGAGCGCCAAGCTTTGCTACAACTGCGGGCGCTCCAAACTGTGAGTGCTCTAGTTCGGTCCGTGATTATGGCGGCGCAAGGGGGTTCTTCTCCCCCAGCGGAACCTGGGGGTGCATTTTCACCTGCTCAACTTGTGGTTGCTAAACGGTATCTGGATGACAATTACCAACTTTCGGCAGAGGAGCGCGAGCTCGTGGTCTGGATGTTACACAACCCAGGTTCGCTGTTGGAAGGCGACGCAGAGGGCGATCCCGCTCTCCCTGTATTCGACGACGAGTTCACGTTCCACGATGACGGAGAGGTGGGGGTGGACGAGCTCTTGATGGCACAGGCCGAAGCGGAAACTTTGGAAGTGCCTGACGCGGACGCTTGCAGCATGCACGATGTTGAGGACGATGTCGGAGAGGCACATGAAGGTCAATATGCTTTCAATCAACTAATGGCTTCGCATATTATCGCCGCCACGGTGGGAGAAGCGCCTTCTGCCGGTGCGGCGGCAGCGTTCTTGAAGAGCCTCTCCCCGAAGGCGCTGGACTCCATGGCGAAGGCGCTGTGCGCCAAGGTGGTGAGCTTCCTGCGGGTCAAGGACAGGATGGTATACAGCCGCCTGAGCCTGCTCCTGTCCACCCTGTACCTGGTGCTGCTGGTGATCTCCCACCAGTGGAAGAACTTCATGACGGAGAGTCCGTCGCTGCCGCCCTGGTCGAGGTCGGCGGCCTCATCGACACTGAGCTGGCCGACGGCCGTCTGGCCCCTATTGGCCGCCAGGCATAGCAGAAAACCGAAACCCCGACGCAAACTGAATCCATAGTTTCCCCGATCCCGCCTTCAAGCGTGAACGCGGGCGCGTTAACGGCCGAGTTGCCGTGGGCGCGCCCGCGCTATCGGCCTGGTCGCCGTTAACACGGCCATGTTAACAGTTATTCTTAACAAAACCAATGAACAATCAGTGATATTGGACGCGGCCCAGAAGCGTGGGCACGGGCTTGTTCACGGCCAGCTGCCGGGCCACACGGCCGCGTTCGCGGTCAGGTGGTCGTGAACGCGGCCTCTTGGGACCATCGCGGGGCTTTCGTGGGGCCATGTTGGAGGTTTCCCGGCCCCTGTTTGCTGGTGGTCTTTTGAGGCCCTGTTGGGCTTTTGGAGTCTCTTGGGGCCATCTGCATCCCACCAAGTGGGCGCCATCTTCCATCCCACTAAGTGGGATAACCTCCAGGGCGCCATCTGTCCCGAGAATGCGAGACCTCGCCAGGGCGACTATCTCGCTCCATGGGATAACGCGCGGGGCGCCATCTTCAATCCCGCTCGGTGGAGTAGCAGGCTTCCCACAGGGCGGTGCGCTCTTAGGGCGGTCCTGAGGCCTTCCTGGGACCCTCTTGGGTCTTTCTTGGGCTATCCTGCAGCCATTTTGAGGCCTCCGCAGCCCGTCGGACGCCGAAGGCGAGAAAACCAAACACATTGAAGTGTACACAATGGTCTTGAATGGTTTGGGCCTCGTTGGGGCCTCCTTGGGAGGCTCGGAGGGCATTTGGAGCCGTCGTTGGGCGGTCTTGAAGGCGCTTGGAAGCATCTTGGCAGCTATATTGAAGGATCTTGGGCTACCTTGAGCGATCTTGGGGGCCATGTGGAGCTCTCTGGATCTCTCTTTGCGCCATCATCGGGCCATTCTGGGCGTTTTAACTTATCGCGAAACGCCCCGTCCAGACCCAGGGGGAGGGGGCGCGGGGAGGAGGTCCCATGGCAGAAAACAGCCGGCCCATGCCAGAAGCAGCCACTTGGAGAGTTGGCGTGACCAGGGATGCGCAGCCGCATGCAGCGCAGTTCGAATCGCATCCGTCTTCGTACATTTTGTCGAATATAGATGAGATGGAGTAGTATGGGAGATAATGCATCGAGGGGGAGGAGGAGGGGGCGAAGACTCTAAAGCGAGCGCGCGCCCGCGGCCGCGTCGGCTCAAGCGGGCGGCCGCCCCAATATGACTGCCTCACTGCGAGGCGCACACTCGCTATCGAGACCAAACAGATTTTCCGATTGCTTAAGATGGCACATCCTCTCCTACTGGGACTATCGTTACTATCTGGTGGACTACGGACATGCTGAAACATCAGGGTGCAGTGGGTTTTGCGCGGAGGAATATACATAGCCACGCAGTGCCGCAAGGGCGCTTGCAGCGATTCGTTTTTTCAAGCGGAGTTCTCCTACTTACATCCTACTTCCCTGCGCTTCTATCTTCCTGTAGTTCACCCACCTACTCCAATTGAAAACTGCTTTGAATATATAATGCATGGAAGCATGCGATGCGAAATACTGCCGCCTACGACCCCGCGCGACTTACGACTACCCAACGGAAGTCCCAACCGACAACATTCGACTACGACCTACAAGGCCATTGGATTGGTGTTACCATCTTTGGGCTCACATGGGTCGCTATCGTGCGCGCGGTCGGACATATGCGCGGCGGAGGCGGTGCGAGAACGACCGGCCTTCATTGGGGCCCAGTCGGTCAAGTACCTTTTCGCGAATTCGTCCGCGAAGTACATGCTTGGATCTATGTGACCAGAGGTAATATGACGCCCTCCCAGAAGGCTGCAGCTCTGCAGCGAGGTGTGGGAGGTCTCGCACGGACCATAGCCATGAGAGTCCCTCCAGCAGCTATTAATTTTGGCGTCAACACAGGTTGCCGGCACATTGACGGCGACACCTACATCACGTTCCTCTTAAGTACGAAGTTCGAGAACTTAGAAGAGGAGCGCCCAAACAACTCCTGGTACGGCTCTCATTGATTTCCGAGTCCATGCGGGCGAACTTATCGACCATACGTTAGCACGGTTTGAGATAGTCCGATATGAAGTTGAAACAGCCGGCTTCAACGCCCTCTACTTCCAAATCCTAACAGCGATTCAAGTCACAGCCCCTGGATTGGGGACATCGCGTGCACAACAGTTCTTGCAGCTTCGAAGAACAACAAGTTTACGCTCTACTTGAACGCGCGAGGTCATATGCTCACATTGCTGAGAGACCCCCCGGCAATATTGGTGGTATTCTCAGTTGTGGTCACCGAACCGAGACCTTCCACGTGGAGGCTAACGCAGGGCAGCCTGCCAACAACGTCTGGAATGGTGATCCACAACCAACTGACACCAGCGCACTGTTGGCAAATAGTGGTGGAACGGCCTCGGCGTCGCCAGACTCCTGGGCCAGGCTTCTGGGGCCGCCCGGCGCGGGCTCCCCCATGGAAGCCATGGCCCTACTGGGCTCGGCGGGGCAAACCGCCGAGTCCGACTTCGACTCCGGTACTGATACAGATACGTCTTCAGATGACGAAGCTACTGCCCTTGATTACTCTGCAATGCCTATGCACTTTACTGAAAAACAACAAGCTTATTTTTTTTGACGATCAAAAACGCCGGCGTCGCTGCCGGAGATTCGCCACGAAACCAGTCCGAAAAGGCAAGGCGCATCGCCCGACGGTTTCGCAGGGGAAAAGGCAAAGGTCGAAGTGAAGGTGCAGGTGAGCGTGGGCGATTGCATGGTAGAGGCATATTTGCATTCTTAGCATCTCCTACTTGACATCAGTATGAGGAACTGTTCTTAGATGCTGGCAGAAATCGCAGGCATACATCAGGCAAAGGCAAAGGACGACGGGGGAGCCCAAAGGATGCCAACGGTAAAACTATGGAGTGCGACATATGCCACAGTGCACAACATTCCCGACGCGAATGGCCTCAAGGTGATGGAAGAGGCAGGGGCCTGTCAATACAGACTCCGACATGCAGTCTGTTCACTGGGAGTCACTTTTAGCCGGCCCCGCCGATGCTTCAATGGTTGCCATATATCTCAGCGCCAGTATGAACCTCGAGAATTGCGCCGACGAGCTGTTCGAGGAGGTGTTCTTTTGGCCACGGCGACATCGATTTGGCAGAATGGCTGGGGATACCCATCGCGGGGCAACCTGCAGATATTGAGTTTATCGAGAACTTCCACATGCCCGCTGAGGGAGATTTTGGCATGGCCGGGGCGCCCGCGGATGCAGAATCTGCAATTCCGGCGACGGACAAAGAAATGCAGGCGATGCTCTATCCTCGGGCGCTTGGAAGTCCGAGAGACATGGAATTCATCGATGGTGATCCTCTGCGGGGGAACCCACGAATCGCTGGTGATCTATATGAGCGCATTCAATATGAGCCTGGTCATAATGGAGAATGTCAACGCACCTCTGCTGCTCCAGATCGCCCCATGAGCCTCCAAAAGCGATCGACAAGCCGCCCAGTCTGTAGGAAGAAGCATTATCGCGACGGCGACGAGGACGAAACACGGGAAGATAGCGACCGCATGACGCGCCGCGGTCGGGTTCCCAGTCGCACGCCAGATCGCGCGCGCGCCCGCTCCAGCGGTGCTCGCTCTAGCGGTCGTCAGCGCCCTCATCCTCCTGACGCGGGGCCCCCGAAGGCCCCGCCGCGGCGGGCTAATAGACTTGGCGCCCCCCCAAGGAGGGGGGCGCCTGCGGGGGCGCCCGCCTCAAGATGATCAGCCGCGAGAAGAAGAACGTCGCGCAGGGGGGATACAGCGCCATCGAGGTTGCGCGGAAGCTGGATTGGCTCGTCAGTACATGCCCCCATATCAGATGCAATACTGGTTGGATCAGTGTGGGATGAGCACCAGATCCGGCACTGGCATTCTCTTCGCAAGCTCAAACGAGACGAGGGCGGCAAGATCATCCGCTCGAAAAAGGGCCGGGCCAGTAACATCATAGGATAAGATGGTCACGCGCAACATCAAGAGAGCTGTCATCGAGGAACGGAAGATTAATCGAGGTGTTTGTTGCTCGTGTTTCCAGTGTGCCGACCGCAGGCCTGGGCGCCCAATGAGACGCCCATCAAGTAGCCCGAACTTTTGAAGGACACCGTGAGTCTGGTCTCATGGTGGGGGTCGGGTTTACTGCGCCGATCCTAGCGCAGCGCCATGTGATGAGCAGTTGACGGGGAAACATTACGACCGCGCCACAGCTGGTGAATCAGCCCGCACAAGCCTCATGAGGAGTACTTCGGTAGTTACTCACTACTTGGCGCAGTTCAATCGCGATTGGCACGCGCGGAAGCCTGCTGCTTACAATACCCCCAAAAAAAAGACGAACAACATGGAGCTGATGAAGATGAACATGATGAGATGGCTGAAGAAGTTGATCCCGCGGATGCGGCCCCTGAGTGGGCACGAGTCGGACGATTCGGGCATTGCGGGCGCCGCGTGTCAGACGAATGATCCGATCGATCCCAGGTACGTTGTTACTGAGAAGATGGATCTCTCCCCTGAGAGGCGGATTGCTTACCGTGCTGAAGGTGTGGGTTGGATAAAGACAAGCATAGTCGAAAGACGCAGCGCTGCCGCATGCCGTCTCACAGGCAAACGCAATACCACCATTAAGAACATGGCCCTCAGGTCACCAGGTGATCGCGATTTGAACCCTGACCGAGGTCCCATACGTTATGGCCCAAGGGCACCGGCAGCGGCCGCGGCTAAGGCAACTCCTAAGCCGCAGCCAGAGGCGCTCATCGATATTCTTGCATCTTCGGATTCATCAAGTCCATCGCTTGGCCCTGACCAGTTCAGACCTAAAAGAGAGAAGAGGAAGAGCCCAGATGACCCTAACCCTGGAGACAGCAAACAGCGATCTGCGGGGCAACCTGCTGACCGACAACGATCCAGAGGACCGGCAGTGGCTGCCGCTGCAGCTGCATCTCAGGGCACCAGTACCGCCACTCCAAAGGAACCTGTGCCACGTCGCGGCCCCGCACCAGGCTGGGCGCGCAGGACAGGGCGGGTGCCCGCGCTTGAAGGACGAACTAGGGGCGCTTCCTCAACGAGGCGTGGCACTGAAAAGCTAGACAGTCGAGTCTTTCAACATCAAGTAAAAGACACGTCAGGACTTGGACATCAGTACCCCGACAGGAACTGCTCGGACGCCCAGGGGAACTGCGGGCGCTGCCATATCGGCGGCGAGCGCGCCGGCACCTGCCGCACCAGGGGCAGCTCAACGTCCAGCGGGGCGACCTGCTCAGAGCTCCGCGGGGCAACCTGCTCAGGGTTCATCCGGACAACCTGCCTTCCTTTTGGAGATGCCGGTGGAATGCCGAGAGAACTGAGACAAGTTACGCGCGTCCAATCGCATGAGGATCAGCCCAGCATATCGCCCTCATATTGATGACGGGTCTCATCGGTACATGGTGGTGCAGTGCGACCTCGTGGACACTGCCTTTCACCATGGCCCAGAATCACATACGCGCCAGACAGCGCGCAACATTCAGCGTAAACGCCCAGCACTCACGCTCGACTCTGAAAGGGGGCTTCTGATTGGGATCCTTATATCACAAAAATGCCAGAACGCCCAAGTTCAGCTATGAAAAGCAACGACAGATTTCAGAGTGGCTGACGCCAGCCCTTCGTCACAAATATTTGCATAAAGGACGGTATTCGGACAGGTTCCTGCGGGGGGTGCCATCCTGCGATGAGTGCGACGGATGGGCAGAGTTATCACGCTATCACAGGTGCCCAACAACTGGCCAGCTGAAGGATATGAGAGTTTTCATCACAAGCACCTGGAGACTGCACGCCACAAGCTCAAGGATCAACACTGGGCGTACTAGTCTTTCTGCTGTGCTGGACCTTATTGGCATGGTTGATAACACTGGAATGCATGAGAACAGGCTGCAGCTCAAGAAGATGACATACTCCTCCGAGGAGCACGACGCGTACTTCATCCGTCCAAGTAACGGACACAGCAGCCCTGGGATAAGGTGCTCTGAATCATTGCATATGAGAATTACGGGTTTGACCGTTCGAGGGAGCACCCTGTTATTTTATTCATGGAACTCAATGGGAACATATCCTTCATATACTTAGCCTCGGATTGTCGTGATTCGCCGATGACACCAGCAAGAGGAGGGCCAGACCGTTTGTACATGGTTGCCCATACCTTCCTGGTGGCAATCGAATCCAGTCTGGTCTGCGCGTTGATTCCGAGGTGCTGGTCATTGCTAGTTTGAAGAACCTGCTTCGGGACAACATACCGATTTGGCGCACAGCAAATGACGTCATCATGTCAGCAGGCCGCGACGGCAGGATTCCTCCGACGCATATCGTCCATCTGATAGGTATTCGGCCCAACCATTATTGCAGGTACAATCGTGCGAGACAGATATGGTTCAATTCCTTATACCTGCGAGATAGCAATCAGCCGTATCAGGGAAGTAATATTTCCATCGAAAAGATGCACGAATCTTGTACTGACGCATCATCTTTGCAAGATTGGTTCACCCCAAAGACCCGCTACAAGTTGAAGTGCCCCGATCCGACTCCCATTCAGGAAGTCGATGTCACAACAGTGTTCATGATACAGGACGCATATCACGCGGGTGCACCTGCTGGGGGATCGGATGGATCATGGGTGCAGGCTCGGAGCGCGGATGTGACAGGTATTACTTCAAGTGGCATCACGCCTTCCGACACGCTGTGCGCTAACGATCCGTGGCGTACTCATGTACACCAACTGCCAGTACACGCAGGGCAACCTGCTTCATTTGCCCCAGTGAGCCGAGCTACCACACCATTTGGTATTCTACAGAGTGCTGGGAGCACAAATAGCCTACAGGCGAGGCTCCAAAGCATTCGAATTGACCCGCAGCTCTATCAGGCTTTACAGGCGACATCGCCATGTGCATCGCCACGTCCACATGCGGGGCAACCTGCTGTTCCTGACCAATATGCTGCACAGAGAACCGAGAGTTTGGTTGGTCAGCAAGAATGGATGCACCGGCAGATGCGTGAAGCCGCTCAGAGCATGCGTAGGTCTGGCATAGACCTTCCTAATGCCAACTGGACGCCGCCTTGGGAGTATGTTCCGGATCGAAATCCATTGCCGGACAATCCCAATTGGTTTGGATACGTGTCAGCATTTTTCAGTCAGCCGACATGCGATCCAACGGCTGCTGACGGTCCAACAGCAGCACCAATGGACTACCCATTTTATCCTGACTTTCACGCGCAGATAAGTGGCACTCCCCGAGTGGGAACACAGCCCGAAAACCCGAATGTTCGGGCGACGGCCGACGACTTCTACCAGTCTCAGCCGACGCGTGGCTCAGGGTATTTATCAGGCGTGCCAGGCATGATCCCTCACCATGGATATCTGGCCGCCCCCATGGACCAAGATGTGCAGCAACAGGCCCCAGGCCTAGTATTGCCATCGACCATGGGAGGGCTGCGCCCTGAGACGCTGGCCATACATGAGGCGCAGCAGGCCATCCTGGCGATGCAGTCTGCCCGCCAGCGTCGAAACCAGGAGCGTCAGGCCAATCGAATGCTGCGCCGCGCGGGGCAACCTGTTATTTTCACGACAGCAGGGGCATCTGCGATCAGTCCAGCCACGCTTGCAGCAATGCTGCTACCGACGGTTTCACCGATTCGATACGAGGCCGGTGAGACCACTCTGGAGCGTCAGACGCATAACAGGCCATCGGCAACACCGCCCATCATCAGTGACGGCGACTTCAACAAGTGTGCCATATGCCTGGGCCACTTCATGAACCACCATAAAGTCTGGAGGCTCCAGTGCGGACACATATCCCACGCACAGTGCTGGCTCGGGACATGGAAGGTTCCGCTACTGAGGCCCCCTGCGCTATCTGCAGGGGTGTTGGCCTAATTGCTGCCGAGTTCCACTGCGCCCTTGCCGGAGATCAGGAGTCACCCAATCGTCATGAAGATCTGCTCCGAAGGGCGAACGAACTCAGGGACCTTTGTCAACAGATCAACCGCGCCACGGCGACGATGGCGGGCAATGCGGGAGTCGCGACGACGACGCCAGCGGGGCAACCTGCATCATCAGCCAACGCAGGACTAGTAACGGGGGGGGCCACACCTGCAGGGACACCTGCTATATATGCGCCTATGCCACTGGTAGCAGGGACCTTTAACAACGCAGGGACACCTGCTACATTTGCACCACTTTCGGCGCCAGTTAAGGATGCGTGGTTGAGGCGTACGGGGAGGGCTACTCACAGTAGCGCTCAGTGGCTTCAGTCGCCACGCACGTACATGCCATATGGGCGAGACATTCGCCCACGCAATCAGCGTAGGACAGAGAGCCCTGCAAGCGTGCGTAGTGGCAATAGTGCGATATCCGAACGCGACGTGCTGCATGCTGTGTGTGTGGTAAATATAGATGGCCAAATGGGCATGCGCGCAGATGAGGGTACCTTTCTGAAGCTGCCCACTACGTCTGCATCACACCCATGCACATATGACGAATATCCTACAGCCCAGGTCTTTGAAAGGAATCCTATCATGGAAGAAGAGGCTCGTGGATATATGAACGTCTCTACATCTTTGTCACGAAACGATTGGGTGTTGGAGCAGAGGCGCCGCAAAGGCATGCACGGCGCGATGTTGTCTGAAGTGCCTGGATTATTTGGTGAACGCCGCGAGCTAGCCATGGCGGCTAACAGTGGAACTATGATACATGGCATGTTGACTATTCTTCTGGATATTGGCAGCAAGAGTAACAAATACGGCACAGACCTTTGAACGGGTATCTCGTCCCCACGGGCACGCAATCGAGAGGCGGAACCTGACGTAGAGGCTCTACGTGCCAGGAGTGGGCGGGACAGGGCGCCGCGATATGCGATACGTCCTTGCACTGCTAGATTGCGCGCAAAAAAGGGGGGACCCGGCGGGGGAACCTGCTGTGCCGAGACATGACACATACTCAGCAGATGTAGTTGAGGGGCCTGGGCGGAACTTCCCTGCTATCCTGTGTCTGAGGAGCGTGTCCAACACGAGGACCATCCTGATCCTGGAGCAGGGGCGCGAGACGATGATCATCCCTGGCACGGAGATGTACAATGCCCGAATTGGAAAGCGTGCCAGAGTGCTTGATTTGGTGAAGACACCTTCTGGACATCTGGCGCCCAGGGCCGACGAGTACGGGGCAGCTACTGAGGATGAAGGGTCGATGTCGTTTACTATTGCGGCCAATCCTCAGCGCGAAGATGACCCATTGTTCATCAAAGAGGCACCTGATCCAGAGCCGACCGCGGGGACACCTGCTATAGGCGATGCCCGTGCATACAGGATGTCACAAGATACAAGGGGCACCAGCTTCTCCATCAACGAGGAGACGTTCGCTTTCACGATCCAGTCTTTGGTGAATGACACTTTAATGACCTGGCATCGCAGGAATGCGTCCTTCGGGACCGACCCTACCTCGGCCGACAAGGACTTCGCCTCGCGCAATTGTTTGGCGAAGGTATATCAGGCCATTCACGAGGAGGGCGCGAAGTGGACGCCCCCCGACGCACGGGCAGGGGCACCTGCGGAAAGGGGATGCCGCTGAGAAGTTTGATATCTTTACATCGAGCAGCGGCTCTGCAGCGCAGCATGGCACAGATATTTGGACGCCCCCATCGCCAAACGAGCGACGGGGGCAGGCGCGTGCCACGGCCACTCGCGCTTGCACAGACAGGCCGAACGCTCAGGTACTGTCTGCAAACGCGGGGGAACCTGCATTATTTTCCCAGGCGCCGGCTGTGCGCGCCAGGGGCAGTTGCCAGCCCGGCTGCGCGGCTGCCGCGGACAGCAGTGGACCCGGCTGTGTGGCCGCTGCAGAAAAGGAAGGAACATCGCATCATTATCATTCCTGTCCATTTGCTATTGAAGATACACGGACAGCTTGCGCTGAACTCCGAGCCCGTGGCCACATGTGTGACCGTATTGCACGTGCAGAGGTCATGACCTCCACTGGTGCACAGTATTTGGGTGCATTTCTCTCGGGCGATTACCAACTGTTGTGGGTGGCAACGCCTTCTGATTGGCATGTGAGACTGCCTGGTAAGAGGGCAGGGCCGCTTTATCAGCGCATCCAGAATGTGATCTCCAAAGCTCGGGCTCTACGCATTGCTATTTTGCTTGCGGGGCCACCCGGATATTTCTGGAAGCAAGGTTCCATACGAGACGCTATTGCAGATCTTGACCCACAAGTCATGCGTCTGTTTTTCTGTCACCTCGGCCTCAAGTGCGACCGCGCTACCACGTCGCCCAGCGGATAATATCTGCACGCGGCGACTACCTGCACGCGCACCCCGACCAACGTATGGCGATGCACATGCAACATAGCAGGGGAACCTGCACAACTTCCTGAGCATGTCCTAGATTGGCACGAGCAAGGTGCTCAGAAGGCCGAATGGCGCAACAAGACGCTAGCGGTTATGACCGGAAGGTTGATCGATCAAATTGACCCACATAAGACGCAGAGAAACCACACAAGTGCTGTGCATCTTAGTATCCGCGCTCGAAAAGATAAAGGAGCTCGAACCTACGTTCAGTATCTTAAGAATGGCCCCGAGTGGGACCATGTTGTTAGACGGGCGACGATGAACCTGGACGACAACACGATCATCCAAGACCTCAAGATCCAGGAACAGCCTGTCGGGTACAATCACAACGCACCATTACCCAACGGTGTTACCAACATTCGTACCCGACTGTGCTGGGAGCAGCCGGAGGCGAATCTTCTCGGAGACGGAAGCTCACGTCCACGCTCCAGGCGAGTGTCGATCATCGATGACGATCGTCCACCTCCCCCTTCGATTGAGCGCGGCCGCGTGCTCCCCCCTATTTCCGAATTTCCGACACTCAGTTCACCGGGGACAACAACAGACAGCACTACCAACTGATGCCAGAATGAAACAAACAAAACAATCAGAAAGCAGACAAAGAAGCAGGCATCAAACCACGCACGATACCCAACATAGTCGAAGAAGGCAACGACGACTGTGGAGATGACCTGACAGGACTCGGACGTAGTGCGTACCACACCGTACCTCTTGGCTCCGACACGGAAAGTGACGATGGATATGATATTTTCATATTACTACTTGCGGGGCAACTTGCTGAATCCTATGCATATGTATTCTCCATAGCTCCCACTTTGTGCTATGGACGACACAACAAGGTACATGTTGGATTTGCGCGGCGGAAGTGGAGGCATCTCTCCGCTAGCACTCAGCCGAGGTCTGTCCTAAGGGAGAAATCTTGACAAACGTAACTTCGTAGACCTTGGCAACAAGGATGTTTAAGATGCAGCGATGCACTATTTAGATGTTTGTTTGGCACAGCTGTCGTACCACAACCCAGCTGCAGAACAACTGGGTTACCTTCCTATTTCAATGCGCAGGTTAAATACGAGACTTGGCATGAACATCGTAAAGCAGATTTGCCACATATCAAGTTCTGTGGGAAGGTGGCTGTACGCCAGAACGATCTTCGCAAGTTCTACTTACGAGAGCAACCAGTGGGGGCTTTGGTGGATCAGATACCACCATTGACTACGTTGGCCAAAAGCAAGGGCATTTGCAAGGTGAGCATGGATCAATGCACAACTGCCTCACGTGACTCCCATGGGGCACTGATGCGAAAGCCGACTGATATCATGGCCAAACATCGTGTTTCATTCATTTTTTCCAAACGAAAGCGATGCACGGGCCATCATCATTACGCGTCGGTATGTAACAAGGAACTGTCAATGGCTGCACAACATACTCCAAGAGTGCAGTCGCTGTTTCGTCGAGGCTGTCCAGATCGCGCACCATCTCTTCCAGGTAACTCGCGATCCATTCCATGGTCGCCCGTATTCGTCCACCGCGCTGGTCACCAACTTGAGGGGATGCAACTTGGACGACCCGAGCCCCCCTCGGCAACCCGATGGCTCGATTGCGAGACCACCCTCGGGAGGGTTCGGGGTGTCCCGCATGCGCGGACAATGTTAACATGCATCCCCCTTCTCATCATATAGATCCGAGACATTGCAGGTTGTGCGATAAGGGCGACTACCATTGGGAATGTCCGAGCTGTAAGAAGAACGATTGGAAAACACAAGCCTGGACACGTACTAACACCTGGCACATGCAAGTTCGCCAAGCCTTGGAAGCCGCCCGACAATCATGGACGGGCACCACCGGATCCTGCCGAACCGGCAGCAGGACCTGCGCCGCCAGCTCTTGCTGAGCTAGCAGCACCAGCACCTGAGGCGCCAGCCACATCCACTCACGCGGCTAGGAGCACCGAGACCCGGCCCCAGAGTTTGACCTACAGCGGGCGTAAGCAGTCACGACATTACTGTAGGAAGACATGCTGCTGAACCTGCTGCAGGGCAACATGCCTCGAACGGAGCTGGTAGTTCGGATGGCCACCTCCGACTGCCACAGGTTAGAGTCAGACGTGGTCGACAACAAGGTGGAGAAGCATCTCCTCCACCACCAGCGGGTAACCCTGCTGCGCGACCGCGACAACCAGACTGGTCACGGTTCGACGTACAATTCAGTTCACGAAAATCTCGCAGCCTTGACCCCAGCGCGGTAACGCGCGAGTTGCGGAAGCTACCCTTGCGCTGTTCCATGCGAAAGAGCCCAAGATGAGACTCATCTTCAGCAAGATAGGTCTGGACACTGTCAGACTCAACCTAATTTAAGGTGTCTGCGACACATGTCGGTAATGCAGAGTTCGGGACACGCCTGGGCATACCGTTATGCCCTCTACTGCACGACCTGGCAAATTGAATGAAGAAGTGGAATGTGACCTGATGCTTTACAAACAAGAACACCATATTTTCCATATCATCGATAGTTGCATACGATCTGTTAGGGACTGAGATACGAGAGAAGACTATGACAAGTATCCTGGGTGCACATGACCAGTGCTGGATGCAGTTTGGACCTGCATGGGTACTCTACTCTGACGGAGAGGGTGCCCTTAACAAAGACACGGCGAAAGCAATCCTCAAGGTAAAAGGCATTGAATTTAGGATACGCGCGCGTGGACAGCACGCTGCAGCGGTCGAGGCCAGAAATGACATCCTACGCCATCTACTTCACGTCATGGAAGCTGAACTCAACAGGCTGGCTATACCTCCTGTGTTCACCCGACTACTGCACAAGGCCTTGTTTGCCGCCAGCGCGTTCATTTGTTATAACGAGGTGTCACCATGTAACGCTCTGTTTGGACGGCAACCAGCAGTGCTCCCTGACCTACCCGTCTTGGACCACGTGCAGCCGACGGAAACGTCGGATCATTCTCGTGAGCAGACGATACGCAGGGTATGTATTGAAGCAGTAGGTAAGACCAATCGCGCCTAACGCACTTAAGCGTCTATGGCTGGTCAGCATTATTATGATGAAGGAGTTTTGGTCGATTATCATCGCCCCGCGACCGCGAAGGATTTCGGGGGGCTGGAATGGCCCGTTCCCAGTGGCAGAGAATGATCCCGAGAAGGGTTCAGGTCATCATCCATTAGGCAATCGAGATGTTCAAGTACAATACGGCGATGCAAGACATGCATTATACATTGAAGCACTGATAGCCCGAAAGGTTGGCTCCGACAACACTGCACTACGCACAGCGTTGACATTCGTAGCCAACCTATCGGCGGGGAGACCTGCTCTGACCTTTGGTTATGCGCCGGCCAAGAAAGGGGCGCTTCAGATGACGACTGCAAGCCGCCTAGCTCCCAATGTATTTTTATCGTTACAGTACCTTATCAGAAATTTCTTCCGCATTGAGAATGTAGTTTCAGTCAGGCTAGCCAAGAGTATTCATAAGCTGCCTCTGGCTACTTATGCCTACAGCTGCACATTGGCCCACTACGACAACGGCGTGAATCCAGGACTCCATTATTATGAAGCAGAAGGTACTTCTGAATATTCACGATATAACTGGATCAGCACGTTCGAGAATTGTTCAATGTCTGAAGTCCACTAAACCTCAAGCAGGTTTTGATCCGGACATGTCAATATTTGAGGAATGGGCCGGCACGCCGACACCGGAGGCAACCACAAGAGAAGCCTCAGAAGCCGAACCACCACATGATCATGGGCGGCTTTCTACGATTTACGATAAATCAGAGGTTGATCTCGAGTCGCAAGTTGTGGAAGTGTGGCACGCAGAACTACAAGAGGAAAAGGAACTGCTGGAGGCAACTTCACCAGATAACCTCTTCGCCATACCTGCACAAATGGTTCCAGATGAAAGTGCGCTGATCACTGTATCTGGTGAACAGCGAGGGCGCCTGCCGAAGTGGGGGCGCGCTCGCGACTCCGACACCGAGGAGACGTGCTACGCCCCAATGTGCACCATGGTGGAAGACGACAACTACGGAGTGGATTCAGATGAAACTGGTCGGTACGTTGAACTCGGTTTTACGGCAGAAGTGCCACAGGTAGTCCTGTACGAACAGCTACATATGATGATAGATACCGACCAGGTGACCACTATGCGAGTGTACGTAACCACCGCTGCAAAGCGAGCTGTGGTCGTCAAGGAAAACGACCTTCCCGCGAAAGCTGACATCCAGGCGAATCTCGAATAAGTATCGAAGGCCGCCTACACTGAACTCAAGACATGGTTCGACAACAAGTGCTTTATGCAATATGTATGTATCTATATATACATATATATATAAGCGTCGAACACCATGACTCCGAGATACGTGTACACATTGAAGTTCGTGAAGAACGAGAAGGGCGAGATGGAACGCACCATCAGACTACGCTTGGTTGTCCGAGGTCTCATGGACCTTGAAGCCTTCGGCGTAGAAACATTTTCGGGGGCAGCGCGACGGTCAAGCCAGAGGCTACTCGCTAGCACGGCAGCGTGCAAGAAGCAATGGATCATTGCTCCCCTCGACATCAACATGGCCTTCCTGAAGGGGCTGACCTGTCAGGAACTTGCTGAGGCTACTGGTGAAAAGGATCGCGTGGTGCGCTTTACTTTGCCCCCTGGATCGGCCAGACGATGAGTCAAAGCACTGTCTACAGTGCTTGAATCCAGGCACAGGCCCCGAAGACGCACCACGGGCTTTTTCATTACAGCTCAGGAGAACCACCAGAGGCTTCGGTCTTCGACCCACGCCCTACGACGAGGAGTTCGAGACAAGCAACAACTTGCTCACGGCCAGGCATGTTGATGACATCATTCTGGCCGGTGCTGAGGACACCGTCGACAAGTATGTCAAGTCCGTGGAAGATACCTCTGGTAAGTGGAAACTCAACAAGCACACATGTACCAACTGTGCTGTGGTATACACCAAAGATGAGGACGGGAACGTCACGGTGGACCAAGATGAATACATCAAGCAGCTCCGTCCTATACAACATCCTGAACTGACCGGCGCCGACTCTGACGCCCAGGCAACCAAGATGTTTGCAGACATGTTCGTCAGCCTCAGGGGTGCGCTGGCGTATGCATTAAGCACCCAGGTGCGGTTGATGGTGTATGTTGTTTCTCTACAACGTGTCCATGGACCGACCGCCATCCCGATCACCAGGAAGCTACAGGCCTGCCCAAAGAAGATCGTCTACCTGGCGATGAATCCTACGGGCAAAGTCGACCTGCATAGCGACTCAGGATATCGCTGGCTGAGTGGAGACGCCGATGACGACGTCAAAGGCTATGGTATTCGCGGGGCAAGCCTGCTACGACGTGGAAACGCGCCATCCGGTAAGCTTGTCGTTCACTTGATTGGTGCGCGTTGCAAGTCTCATCGCTTGCAGGTCCGCTCGATTCAGCAGAGACACTAGCAGCAGCCCACAATTTGGAATATTGTTATCCCACGATTGTGACTCTTCGCGAGCTCGACGCAGGGCCGCTTGCGCCCACTCAGTTAAGAGGTATGCTTGAGATGGGTGGCCTGAGCATCAAGGTCACCTTTGCCATTGATACTGAGTATGCGTTTTTGTCCGTGTCAAGCGAAGATTTGAAGAAGCCGACTGCGTGTACCTTTTTAGGACACATCAGTTGGATACGACAGATGATGGAGCGTGGAATCGTGCACAGCATCCAGCGGTGCGACACCCGCGATATGACTGCGGATGGTCGCACCAAGGGGGGCATCGACAGAACAATGCTCCTGCAAGTCTTGGGGGGTATACAGGCCTTCAAGCATGACCTGAAGAGACATGCTCCATATCGGGCCGGCCAAACATCAAGTTCTGACGCGGCTTGGTGAGTGTGTCAAGTACAGAACTGTACAAGCGAGGCAACTTGCGAGTGGGCCATCTTCACTTTGGCCGCTCCTTCTTCTGTCCTTGTGTACATTAGCTGCTGTGCCTGCTGCATAAGGGGCGACGGGCTCGCGGTTCGCCCCCCTCCCACCCCGGCCCTAAAGCGAGCCGAGGGGGGCAAGGAGTGGAGGCGAGCGTGCGCCCGCGGCCGCTTCGGCTCAAGCGGCCGGCCACACAAACATGACACTGCCTCACTACGAGGCGCGCAATCGCTATCGAGACCAAAAGGATCTTCCTATTGCTTAAGGTGGCACATCTTCTCCTACTGGGACTATCGTTACTACGGTACAACAGAACTGGAGCTTGGCTCTGCCAAAGGCGAAGCTGCTGGCTGGGCATCCCAGCCCCCTTCAAATTCAAAGAGGTGGCGGGGCAGGGGGATGAGGCAACGGCGGAAGCGGATGGGAGAGGTCAGGGAGGATCAACGACGACGACAGGAAGCGATCTCAACACCTTTGCGATCTTTCGCTGCGGGAGCGTCTTGGATGCGTCTCGGGGCCGTCGTCGCGCCCTCCCAGGGGCCTTTCTGGGGGCCAGGGCGTTGTAGACCGTAATAGATAATGGCAAGCGTTCTGCCCTGCCACCTAGGCGCCCCCATTGCTCGCTCGGACGTTCTGCCATTAAGATTGCCCACAGCGTTCGCTCGTGCGACCTGTCGCCTAAGTGTCCGCGTCGGGCGCCCTGATCTGCCGCGCCGATGCGGCGCTGCACTTGCAGGGGCGGTGCTCAGCCGAGGTGCCTTGACCAGGGGCGCGCATCAGCATGCATATTCATAGGGAGGGGGCGCCCGACGCAGCACCAGAAAGCGTTGCTTGGCCATTTTCCCAACGGGCGTTCCACCCCCCAACATGCTTTTCATTCATGTTCCTCTCCTCCTCGTCGTTCTCTTTCTTCCACTTCCCCTTCGTCGTCCTACTTCCCTTCAGTCCCCTACATGCATCGTGCCCTCCTCCTCCTACTCATCCCCCACCTCCTCCTCCTCCATCCCCCCCTTTCCCTCATCCACCCTCCGTCTCGATGACTTTCTCTTCCTCCTCTTCCTCTCGCCACCCTGCGCCCTTGCCGCCCGAGCCCCGCGAGGGGGGTGCGAGGGCGCGCGGGGAGCGAGCGAAGAAAGTGTTGACAACATACCGGGAAACGGGAACTACGGAGGTCGAACGCGCGCGGGAGACAATTCAAACATGCAACGGTTTGATTTTAGGCGGCGCTTCGTTCGCGCGCCCACTTGTTCGCCCTTGTGCGCGCCCGCCCCCGCACCGTGCTAACCCTTGGGGGCTCCACGTTAAAGTTGATCATGCAAGGTCGCGCTGTTCCGAGTCTGAGAAACGGGCGGAAAAAAGGCTCGCGTGGCTTCTGGGGCTGACCCGCCGCCCTTGGCCTGCGCCAACTCTTCCGGCGCGCGGCGCGTTGTCTTGCAGCGGCGGGCGCAGCCCCTGCGCCGCCAGTGTGTTTCCTTTGCAGCAGCCTGAGAGAACTGCATGAGATTTCGGCGGGAAGACTCGCAATTCATGGGGCAAGGCTCCGCAAAATGAGTCGCGCAACGCACGGGCCCCCAGCGCGAGCCCCGCTGCGCCGGCCGCCCCCGCGGGAGGTGGCAGGGGCATAGGCTCGGGGCGTCGACCGCCCTTGGGGCGCGGCGCACCATGCCTTGCCCTCGGCGCACCGGGCCCCGACATCAACACCAATTTTCCATTGGAAGAAAAATCATAGCCTCCGTTGGCCGCCGTCGCCCGTGTCTTCGGGCTCGCGCGGCCCGCGGTGATGGGGGCCAGCTCTGAGCGCGCGGGGACAAAGCGGGCCGTTTTATTTCCCCAGGCGGGCGTTCGGATTTCAACGGGTCGCGCGAGGCCCGCGGGCCGTGCGAACCCAGGCGGCCCGATGAACCCAACGAGCCCCGCAAAGGTTTCTTGGGCCTCGCGTGCGCCGCAGCGCGCGTGGGCCCAATGCGCCGCGCTGGCCTAGCGAGCCGCGCGGGCCCCATGGGCCTCCTGACTCGCCAGGGCCACTTTGGGTTTCTGGGCTTTGCGAATGTCGCGGGCCATGGGGGCCCCATGGGCCCTACGGGCGCCATGGGCCCCATGGGGCGCTTCTCTATCATGCAAAACTTTTGGCCTGCAAATCCGGAGAGCAATGCGGGCCACCTCGAGCCTTTCAGGCTCCTCTGGGTCGCTCAGCCCCCACGGGGAAAGCGCCCCCAACTTGTCCAGGCGCGCCTTGGCGCTGGCGCGGGCTTTTCGTTCCTTGCAACGTCAAGAAGCCGACGCCAGCGCCGAGGCCCCCTCTGGAGCGGCGGCCCCGTGGGCGAGCTGAACCCCTCGACGATTTCGGATGTTTGCCAGGGGCTGCGGGCCCCGGCCAAGACGGGGCCGTGGTCTTTGGCCCCAGACGCGCAGGGCGGCCGCTCCTTTCGCGGGCGGACAATGGGCGCGCGCGGGGGCGGGGCGGGGGGGGGCGCACGGGGGGGCGAGCGGGCGGGGGGGCGGGGGGCGAGGCGGGGGGGGGGGGAGGGGGGGGCGAGGCTTCGGCCATGGAGGTTGCCGCATGCTTTCTTTTTTTCTCCCTCCTCCCGAGAGCTCTCGCCACCGGCTTCGCTTCTTGCTTGCACTTCTTGTTTCCTGCTCTCCCTCCTACCTGCTGCGCGACGTCTCCCTTCCCCCGCCCTCCCTGGCCGCCTTGCGTTTCCTCAATTCAAATTTTCGCGGAACAAGTACATTCTTGGTGTTGGTGTCGTCTCTCTGTTCCCCCGTGCCCGCGCGGGTCGTGCAATTGTCGGACTGCGACGAGCGTCGCGACATTTTCACGCGAAAACATCTGTCGACGCCGGGGCGCGAGCGTCTCGGAGCACCTCTGGCCGCCGAAGAAAGAAACTGCTGCTATAGCGGCGCCCTGGGCTGCGGCCTGGCTGCCGGCTTCGAGGCGGGCGGTCCGGCAACGCCGCGCGATTCTCCCAGAGATGTCGGGCGTTTTGCGCGCGACCGCGAATGGTCGGCAGGGGCCTTTCCAGAATTGGGCCGACCAGTCCGTCCATTGTCGAATTCAAGTTGCGCCGCCGGTGCCAGCGGCCCATTGCAGCGCGCAGATTCGTGACGGATGACCAGGTTTGGCCGTCCATCTGGGCAAACAGAAGCACGAATTTCATCTGGATCGCGCCCGCGGACGACTGCGTCGCTTGTGGAACCGCGCCGCACGAGGATTGCCTACATCTGGGGTTATGCCAGGAGTGCGTCTTCGGCACCTCAGTTCCGCCCAGCATCGAGAACACCAGGGCGAAGGAGGTCAACATCGTGGAGGAGGAGCAGGTCAAGGTACGTACCCATCAAGAAGGAGACACAGCCGCTGCTTGCCGAAGGCAGACGCACTGCCATCGTCACCAACAAGAGCGGCATCATCCCAAATGTAGTCAACCAAGCCCTCAAGGCCGATCTATCAAAATCAGCTACGAGGGCTAGTCCTTTTTCAAGCTCAAGTTCTACGGTGCGATTTGAATGGTGCTGCAATCCTGACAGCAAACTCAGCAAGAAGGGGATTGCCAAAGGGGAAACTGCAGTTCGTTGTGGTCTCCCCTCGCAAAACCTCTCACGACCAGCAGTCGCCAACAATCTCGAGAAGGAGATCAGGGCGAAACTCAAGAAGCACCACGGCGTACGAGTACACGCAGCATTCCCATGCACCCATGGACGCCCTTGCAAAGGCTCATCGTCAATCTCGATCCCGAGAAGCGCCCTCAGCTCGAGGCGGACCGAAGGAAGTTGTCCAAGATGGTCTCGCTTTTCCGTACCTCAATGCGACGCCTACGAAGGAAATTCGGCCCGTGCATCGCCGTCTCGTTCGAGTGGACGCGCGACTGCGACGGCTGGAACCCCGCGATGAACCCAGCCGCCACCGAACTGCGACGTCAAATTCCACGAGTGATCGATTTCGGATGCGCTTACAATCTAAGAACCACGAAGGGGGATCCGATCAAGAAGCCGTGGAGGATCGTGACTCATCATTGTGGCATGGATAGCTCACTCAGCAAGTTCTGCGATCGGACCTCATCGACACGCTGAAGCTCGAGGTCGCGACGCGAAGAACAGCGATAACTACACCTGCGAGCTCGCCGCCGCCCTCGCCCAGCAGCTGCGCGAGCCAAACGGGCCAGCCCCGCGGGAGGCGAATCCTACCCAGCCAGCGCAGCCGGCACGGAGGAGGGCAGCCAGACGGACTGCACCTGCCCCAGCCGCCTCCGTCGAGCCACCTCTGACGGCAGCGGAGGAGCGCACCCTGAAGTCCGCCATGTTGGAGCTCGACGTCAACGCCGGTCACCCGTCCGACGAGTCGCTGGCTCCGGCTATTCGCATTACCGATGGCTCTCAACCTACATTGCGACGTCTGCGCCGCCCATCAGCGACCTCTACCGCACCTACCTGCAAGAATTCGACTCGATAGGCGATCGGGGTTTCAACGATTCGATCGGTGTGGTTTTATTGACACTAGCTGACTATGCTGGAAACCAATTGGTTTTCCTGAATATCGTCGACCTTGCTCCCGGCTTTTCTCCAGTGCGGAACGGTTTCGACACGACATCCGAGCGCGGTAATTGCCCGGCTCCTACAGGTTTGGATTGCACCGTCTGGGGCCCCACAACGTGTGATATTCGATGGAGAAGAAGTGCTCGAGGGGGAGCTTTCAACGGAACTCGAAGATATGGGCTGCCATCTCATGACAACATCTGCCGCTACACCACAGCAGAATGCCACAGTCGAGCGGCATGGTGGTCTGTGGTAGATCCACGCCCGCAAGTTGATCGACCAATTTAGTACTAGGTCCGACCAGCCCGCCAACGCCCACAATATCCAGTGTCTGCTCGCCGCCGCGTGCAGGGCCAAGAACAGCTCAGTCGACGCCGGCGGCTACTCCCCAGCCCAATGGGCACTGAGACGTGAACTTCGCCTACCCGATTGCCTGCTGGACAAAGCTGGACGTCTCTCTCTCTCTCTCTCTCTCTCTCTCTCTCTCTCTCTCTCTTTCTCTGCATGAGCGCGGCATTTCTGACAGGCCGTTCTCCGAGGGGATCGCCATCGTGAAGGCCGCCCAGACTTCCATCCAGTACTTGCGCTTTATCCAGTCTTTATCGAGAGCTCCGTTGGCCCAGTCTTTGGCCGACGGCGCACGGCATGCGCGGGGCGTCTACCAAACCGGAGACCAGGTTTACTACTGGCGCGGAAATGGGAAGCCCAAGCGTGAATGGGCTCTCCAGTGTCATGTGCCCGCCGCCATCATCGGTTTCGAAGGCGCGTCCAACGTCTGGGTCCGCCACCGGTCCGCCACCGTCAAGGTCAACCGTGGACATCTACGACATGCTACAGCCTCTTAACTTGTGCCATGGGGCCAAGTCCTGAACGCCATGAATGGACAACCACCTCCACCAGCTGGACCACCCCCCAGGTGATGCACCAGCTGACCAGCCACTTCGCGATCGAGGAGGAGGCGGAGGAAGTGGTGGAGGAGGAGGCGCACCGCCTCCATCGCGTGACAGTCCCATCGACGGACACGCAGATCAGGACGTGTTCGTGGACCACTGGTCCAACCCCGCAGAAACGCACACGCACTGCGGACGTCCCTGCACAACCTGTCGCGCCGCCTTCTCCACCGCCTTCAGCTTCGGCAACAACCAAGACACGCCCGGAAACCGTCGCCATCATGCCTTTATGGAGTGGCTTAGTCGTAAACAAGGAGATGCCGATGTCGCACCTACTGCAGGCGCTAGTTGAAGTGGTTATCAGCCAGGACCTTCGGGAGGATACCTACCGCCCGCAGCAGCCGCTGCCGCGCTCGACGCCGCCGCAGACTTCGGCCCTGCCGTCGCACCACCCGACGCAGACGACGCTCCACCAGCACCCCTACCCGCAGACTCCGGTCCTGCCGTCGCACCACCCGACGCAAACGACGCTCCACCAGCACTTCTACCCGATCAATCCGAGCGGGCTCCAGCAGACGACGACCAAGAACGACGGCCTTCATAATTTCGGATCGGAATTCCCGAACGCCCACAAGAGGGACCAGCCGACGAGGATGGATATAGTTCGGGATCTTAGATGATCCGCAAATGGGCGAAGCAGATTGAGCAGCGGTCCAAGCAGGGAAACTAGCCTCGCCGACCACAGCAGCTCCCAGACCAAACGGGAGCAAAGACCCGACGACGTGATCAGCAGGAAGATGCCCCCCAGGCAGTAGAACGCGACCGACAAGAACGTGACGATCCGAGAGTTCGGGCCGCAGAGAGGAAGGAGCTGCTGGACGACCTGCCGAAGTGCATCAAGAAGCCCCGTGAGGCCAACAAGGTAGACTACTACATGGACATCAAGGCCACCTCAGACCAGATGCAGTTCGCGCCGCCCCTACGAGGAGTACTTTTCACCAGGAAGGCTGCCGCGAAGGAGCTAAAGTATGACACCCTGAACAACGAGGAAAAGCAGCTCATGGACGTGGCGATGAAGGTCGAGTGGCCCAAGTGGACGGAGTTCGGCCCCTGCAAGAAGTTGCCGCCCAGGGAGGTGAAGGAGCGAGCTCTTGAGGCGCAATCCTGGCATGCGCTCCGTGGGCGCACGTTGGGTGCTCACCAGCAAAGGGCCCAACCTCATGAAGGCCCGCCTCGCCGTTCGAGGATGTCAGGAGGACAGATCGCAGATCCGCACGGACGCAGCGACAGGATATAGAGATGCACTTTACCTTGCCCTCGCCGCTGCCTCACTATCTGTTTGAAACGTCACGTCGTGTGACCCCGTGGCGGCCCGCCTCCAGTCCGGCAATATCGAGAGGCTTCTGCTGCTTCGCGTGCCGGCGAAGAACCCGCCGCCAGGGGCGCTGCCCGGCGAGATCGCGATGGCGACTGGGGCCATCTATGTCACTCGTGATGCCGGAAGACAGCGGTACCTCTACGCTCAGAAAGTCCTCAGGGAGCACGGCCTTCTCGAGAGCAGGCTCGAGAAGGGGCTCTACTATTTTTGCGATTCGAGGGGCCTCGCCGTGATCATTCAGTCGCATGTCGACGATTTCTTGATCGCCCAGCGGAAACGACGCCTCGGAGCGGCGGCGCGCTACGGGCGGCTTGGAGAAGAAGTTGCACCTCAAGAAGATCGACGGCACTATCAAGTACTGTCGCCGCATCATCTCCAAGACGGACGATGAGTTCCGCGTCGCGCAGGTGACCGCCGCCGAGCAGGGGGGCCCTGTCGAGATCACCGCCGTGAAGGGCCGCGCCCCGTGGGACAGACTGTCAATGGAAGAGGTGTCTGGTTGCCAACGCACTCTAGGCCAATTGCTGTGGCTCGCGGTTCAAACGCGAGTCGATGCCGCCTGTCCGGTCAGCATGGCCGCCAGGCGCACCAACGTTGCCACCGTGGCCGACGCCGAGGCACTCAACAAGACTGTGACTTACGTTCGCGGGTCCGCCGGCTTCGCCATCGTGCTGAATCGCAACCTCATCGACCTAAAGACCTGCACTACGGTTTGCTTCAGCGACGCCGCGTTTGCCAACATCGATGGCATCAAGAGCCAGTGGGGCAGGGTCCTGGGCCTCACCCGTAGACCACGTGATGTCGTCGGGGGCTGTTATGATCTGTGCCTGCCTGTCGCTGGGCACTCCGGTACCGTCAAGAGGTCCGCGAAGTCCACGCTGGCCGCCGAGGGGCGCGCCACTTTCGATGCGGACCGAGATCAACACCTGTTTCCGCCAGCTTCTTACCGAGGCCTACAGCCCCAGGAAGCCGCTCAAGGAGATCGACGACCTCAGCCTGAAGCGCCCTGGGGAGGTGTTCAGCGACAGCCAGGGCCTCGTCACGCACATCCAATCCGACGTCGGCCAGTCTACCGACAAGCGGTTCCGCATCGTCGCCTCCATGATCAAGGAGTCCGTGCACCCCATGGCAATAGCGAGCTGCGCTTGACTTGGGTGCCTACCTGGAGTGGTCGCAGACGCACTCACGAAGGTGATGGAGACTGGCCCGCTGATTTCGTTCTTCGGCGCCAAGAGGCGCAACTTCGGCGCCGGGCACCCCGACGCCGCCATGATCGCCTCGGCGATCGCCGCGTGCATCGCCAAGGTAATGGGGTAAGCCGACCCCAGGGCCGCCACCGCCGTTCGACCTGAACCACTTCTGGTACATGTGCTACATGACATGTTTTTTTTTTTTGTTTTTCTATGTTCCCGGGCATGACGATCGGGCTCAGCCTTTTCGCGGTCGTGTGGTTCATGGTGCCCCAGAACGCCATCAGGCCGCCGTCGCAGCAAGGGGGGGGGGCCACCGCTGATCGGCACCCTGGGAGTGATGATCGCCGCCTGGGCAAACGCCGCAACCTGCCGCCCGTGATCCCCGAGGAGGAGAATGCCGACGGGGGCATCTACATGCCCGACGCCATGGTGTCTGCGACTGCGGCCGCGGTGGCGCAGAGCAGCTCCTCGGCTGGCAGCGCCGCGCCGAGGCCATCGGCGGCGCCAGCGCCATCGCCTGCTTCGCCGCAGGACAGCTTCGCCTCATCATTAGCACCGAGTACGCGGTGCACAATCGCGAGTTCCTCATCGGCTGGCACCGCGCCCTGGAATGACTCGACGCCGACAGTGTCGCCGGCGGAGATCAACGAGTGCGCCGTGGCAGGGCATAATTTCCGTGTGCGACATAAACCCACACAGCGTTTACGCCACCTGCAGGACCTGCAAGCGCCACGCATCGTGGCGTCGCTGCAACCACAGGGTACACAGCCCCGACCCCTCGAGGTTGAATCCCTCGCTGAGGCAGGTGGGCGCAGGTGATGGGAGGCGCTGTGCCAAGCAGGGGATCAGCATTGGCATCGAGAAGAACCAAGAAGTCCACATAAGTGGGTCCCCGCTTTCATTGCCTGTTATAGTCGTCGCCTCCTGGACACTGCGTTTGGCAACCGCACGCGCACTCCGCATTGCCTGTCATTGTCTTTGCCACCCGGACGCTGTTTCTGGCAGCCGCACACGTTTTCCGCATTGCCTGTATTTTTCTTCGCCGCCTGGACGTTGGTTCCAGCAGCCGCACACGTGCTCCGCATTGCTTGTAATTGTCGTTGCCACCCGGATGCTGTTTCTGGCAACCGCACACGTACTCCGCATTGTTTGTAATTGTCTTCGCCGCCTGGACGCTGCTTCCAGCAGCCGCGCACGCACTCCGCAGTAATCTTGTCGTTGTGTTACTATAAAGTCGCTGCTTGTAGCAGCTGTTTATGTTTCGTCCGCGTCCGGCTTGATCAGCCTCTGTATTTTTTTTTTCTCTGGTGGTGATGACGACTTTCCGCCATTGGTTTCGCTCAAAGTACCCTTCTTCTTACTAAGTAATAAGGCCCGGGCCCATCGCCTGTTGCATTGAGAATTTATCTTGCAGGTGCGCGCAGAATCCCCGTTACATCGCCCCGGAGGGCAGCTTGCTAGCACGCCGAGCAAACCGTTCGCTTGCAACATATTATCCCGATGAACATACCCCCGTTGCAATGTAGTCTTTGGCGAGTGACTTCTAATAGTCCCTGGTCAGACGCCCGACACGGCGACTGGGAGGAGTTTGAAGCAAGCTCATTTCCCAGGAATGTAGGAGGCCCGAGAGGGATTCCCCAAAAGCTCGAGGGCCCTGCTGTTTCTTTCCCCTTCTGTTTTTCTTTGCCTGTTCGTCCGCTCTCTTATGCCCGCTCTGCCCGCAACCGCTATCTCTCAAACAAGCAGGGCCCTTGGCCAGAGCTGCGCCATTTGTTTTGATCCGCGCCCAGCAAAAGAGTTTCCTCGGCGCCGCGCGCCGATCTATATTACAGGAAGGGGAGAGCGAAGGGAACCAATATGAAAGCATATATTGGGAAAGGATGGGGAATTCGGCAGGAGGGGGAAGTTAAGGGCACGAGTGGGGTACCAGGACCTGCCAAACTGGCTGCGACGGACTCGCACGATAAAGTAATGGATGGGGTGAGAAGTGTTGCAGCCAGGACTGATGACCAGCCGTCTCGGACAGAAGGATGATTTTTCACAAGGGGCAGCGACGTGCCACGACACCAATGGCACGGCACGAACTGCCGAGAAGGTGCCATTGACAAGCACAATAAGACCCCAGGATGTGACTTGAGACGCGGTGCAGATGGGCCCGCGGACCGGTTGCCTCGCAGCGAACAGCAGGAAGTAGGCAGTGGAACAGCCGAACAGCTCATAGGAGAAATGAACATCGACCAGGCGCGGCGACGAGTAGCTTCAACAGAGAGTGGAACAGCCAGGACAGCTGACGAGAGAAGGGCCTGTCGACCAAGGGCATCGATGGGAAACCGGCGGCACCGCGGGAACGGATAGACCCCGACCCTTGGAACAGTGCGATTGCGCGCGAGACGAATCCAACAAAACGCACGACGAACGAGAAAACGAACCGACACCTGCGACCCCGCAGAAACCTTTTCCCCGAACTATCAGCCCCCTAAGAAGGGATGCCCCCTACGTCACGGATGCGTCGACGGTGTTGTGCGATGTTCCAGCCCCGTTTACCGCCGGCCCTTTCTTGGAGGCGGCTGGAAGTGGGAACGGTCGGATCTGGGACGATTATTGATGATTTCTCGTTTGTTTTTGGTCACATGCGCGTTTGTTTTGTGTTCCACCCAGTGGCGAGCATCGCCTTCCCAACAGAAATCATTGTTTGTGATAAATCACAGTTTGCAGTGGGCATCGGTACGTTCCCGTTCATGCCTTTCCTATGTAGCGCGCGCCGGTCGAAGGCGGCTGTGTGACGACCGCTCCAGCATGGACTTCTGGGACGGCCATTCATGTGGGCGGTGCGGTGTCTGCTCTTTTTTTGTGGTGCCATTCAAGTGTGCATTCAGCTACTCTACAGATATCCGACCAGCATGTTGTCCAACGCCATAACTTGATTGGACCCTGGCACATCGTGACATATCATCTCCTTGCATTCCGCGCGAGTTCACCGTTTTGTCAATCACACGCTTCCGAATACCCCCGAACATTGCCTCCACTCCAACCACATCCAGGTAAGTCTGTACATTATATGCCAGGACATCCTCTCGGAATCCCCCCCCTCCGGTGGTGACAGGAATGTTCGAGTCCCTCCGGGGCCCCAAACAGCTCTGGTGATCACGACAGTACACGAATGGGGTCCGCACTGGGCGGCCTCGATGCAGCCACGGACGGCCGCCAGGCGAAGACCCAGAGAGCCCGGCCAGCGCGCAAGGGGCGGCCACGAGGCGGATCTGACTCTCGCGCGATGGCCCTCGCAGGTTCAGGATCTCGGCTGCAGCATGCTGAGCGGGCGATGTTAGCAATGTCTTGTTGGGCCAGGTGGTATCTTGCTGGCACTGTGTCCTGACATGTTCTTGGCTCCACCCTCCAGTGGCCTTCGGCACATTCTGCCACCCGTGCCTGGGTTGTGTGCCAGAGTCCTCTTGGAGCTCTGGATGCCTCTTCGGGGCCTCCTGGAGGCCTCCGGGGGGCCCCTTGGGGGTCTCGTGGGGCCCTCCTGTGCAGGTTTCTTTGGTGTCTCTTGGAAGCCTCCTGGGGCCTGTTGAGTGCCTCTGGGGGCCTTTTTAGGGTCTGCTGGCTGTCTCAGGGGCCACTTTGGCACCGGAGGGCTCCCAGGGCCAGTTCGCCTTCCCCCGTCCAGGGCAGAAGACATGCAAGAAGCATTCAATGTTTCTTGGGTTCCGAACGTGTAATTCGGAACACCGTGGGAGCGATTTGACGCGCCCGGCAATCCGTGCCTTGGGCCCATAAACGATCTTTCACATCACTTATCGCAGAGCGCTGGAAGGGACGTGCTGGCCGCACGCTCGCGAATTTGCCCATTCCATTTGTCTGTTTTGGCAGTTCAGGGTGTCGACCGTTTCGTTACAACTCCCGAGGCATAACACACAACCGGGCCCGGCGTGACGGAGAATAACGATGCATACCCGGACAATCGTGTTCTTGTTTCTCAATTGGTTCGGAGTTCCGCGGAGCCAGAAAATCACCCCCTGTGACCTTTATCCTGTCCAGGGAGCGTGTTGACCAGACTTTCCTTGCGAATCTGGCCGTGGCGGCGAGGGCGCCCCCCAGAGGCCCCAGGCCAGAAAGAGTCTCCTCTCTCGGCGAAGAGGAGGAGGAAGAGGAGGAGAAGGAGGAGGGGAGCGATGGAGAGATAGAGACGGAGGCTTCGCTCCTGGAGGCCCGCTCGATGTATCTCAATCTGCTCGATCTCCCACTCATTTTTCCTGATGCTCCTCCCTCCTCTTCCTATTGTTCCTCCTTCCTGATCGCTGAGGCGATGGCCTCACCCACCTAGTCTTAGGCAGGCCTTGACGGTTGTCCGCGCAGGTGGCCATTTCGTATTCGTTTCGTTTTTTTTTTTCCGTTGGCGAGAGGGTGCGTAGGCCGGTAGACGACAGGGGGTCGGTCGTCGCGTGAAAGAGATCGGCTGCTAGGATCATCCGGATCTAGAAACCGACTACAACAATTGAGCGCGAGCATCCTCACGTCGTTCGAGTAGATGGGGATGGCCGTCGATGGGAGAATCTCATTTTAGACGAACACAGCTGTAGAGAGCACGTGAATGCGGCATGCGCGCCCTAACGGGCTGGCTGTGGTGCGCTTGCGCTTTCCTCCCTCTCTCGCGTTTCCTCGGTCGTCCCCCCTCGTCGTTCGTCCCGCCCTCGCTCGCTCCGCCTCGCCTCCCGTCCCCGCTCGTCGCGCGTCCCTCCCTCCCTGCGTGCGTCCTTCTTTCTCTGATATGTCTGAAGTCATCCAGCAAGTAGCGCCTCGTGACGCGCCTTTGGACGTACGGCTTCTGTAATGTTTTGTTCTGAGCGCTCGGGCTCAAGCACCGCACCGCTCTGCCTGCAGGGCGCTCGACGACTGATATTCGGAGGAGAGAAATTTCGGGAGGAGCGGGGGGATGTTGGAGGGTCTAAGTTTGTTGTTGTTGTTGTTGCTGTTGTTGTTGCTGTTGTTGTTGTTGTTGGTGGTGTTGTTGTTGTTGGTGTTGTTGTTGTTGTTGTTGTTGTTGTTGTTGTTGTGGTTGTTGTTGTTGTTGCTGCTGCTGCTGCTGCTGTTGTTGTTGTTGTTGTTGTTGTTGTGGTTGTTGTTGTTGCTGCTGCTGCTGTTGTTGTTGTTGTTGTTGAACTCTCATTCTTGAAGAGTAATTATTGTTGATCCCCCCTCACCGGTGCACATTGTTTTTTGTTCAATTGAAGTGCCCCCCCGGGGCTCGCACCTTGTTTTTTGTCAAGGCAATTCTTCCTACTCAAACTGGCCCCCTGGCCCCCGGGGTACAACAACAACGGCTCCCGCCTGAGACGTCCTTACAATTTAGCCAGGACCCCCGCTCCCGCCCGAGATTTCCTCGCATTTTATTCAAACATCGCGCTCTCGCTTGGGACTTCCTTACGATGTATTCAGGAATCGCTCCTCCTGCGCTCTGGAGTCGCGCTCTCGCTGGAGACTTGCTTGCAATTTACTGAAGAATAGCGCCCTTGCGTTGGAATTTCTTGCAATTTACTCCAGCGCCGCGCTCCCGACACCCAGGCACCCAGGAGTCGCTCTCACGCTTAGGACCCCTTCGCAGATTACCTAGGAATCGGGATCTCGCTGCGTTTCGTGGCCCCGTTGCCGCCCTTCGTGGCCCCCTCGCTGTGTTTCGTGGCCCCGTTGCCGCCCTTCGTGGCCCCCTCGCTTTGTTTCGTGGCCCCGTTGCAGCCCCTCGTGGCCTCCTCGTTGCCCTTCGCGGCCCCGTTGCAGCCCTTCGTGGCCCCCTCGCTTTGTTTCGTGGCCCCGTTGCAGCCCTTCGTGGCCCCTTCGCTGCCCTTCGTGGTCCCGTTGCAGCCCTTCGTGGCCACGTTGCAGCCCTTCGTGGCCCCCTCGCTGCCCTTCCGTGGCCCCGTTGCAGCCCTTCGTGGGCCCCTCGCTTTGTTTCGTGGCCCCATATATGTATGCCCTTCGTGGCCCCCGCTCGTTCGCGCCCGTGGTGGCCCCATATGCATGCCCTTCGTGGCCCCGCTGTCGCCCTTCGTGGCCCCCTCGTTGCCCTTCGTGTCCCCGTTGCTGCCCTCAGTGGCCCCGTCCGTACCCTCCGCGGCCCAACATACGTATGCCTATCGTGGCCCCCGCTCGTTCGCGCCCGTTGTGGCCCCATGTGCACACCCTTCGTGGCCCCGCTGTCGCCGTTTGTGGCCCCCTCACTGTCCTACGTGGCCCAGGTGCTACCCTCAGTGGCCCCATCGTTGCCTTCTGTGGCCCCGCTTATCTGCACTTCGTGGCCCACGCTCGTTGGCGCTCTTCGTGGCCCCATACGCATTCCCTTCGTTTCCCCGCTGTCGCCCTTCGTGGCCTACTTCGTGTCCTTCGTGGCTCTGCTGTCGTTCTCTCTCGCTCTCGCCTTCGCTCGTCGTCGCCGTCGCCGTCGTTGCCGTCGTCGTCGACGTCGTCGTCGTCGTCGTGGTCGGTGCCCTGTCCGTCCCTCTTGGGGTCGGGTCGACGGTCCGCGGCCGCCCCGCCGCTTGCCGGGGCCCGGCCTGCAGGGAAGAAAGGTATACCCCCCAAAAGAGGTTCGATCGAAGACGAACAGGGCGGGTATCGAGGGTTTTGGAAATTCGCGTTCGTCGACACTCGAGCAGATAAGGGCTAACAGTCTTAAAATGATTGTTGTTGTTGTTGCTGCTGCTGTTGTTGTTGGTTTGTTATCCTTCAGGGCTTCGCCCTCTGCCGCCGCCCCTTCCCTATCAGCATGGAAGCGAACCGCCGTGCCAGGATCTCTGGGCGCCATCTAAAACACATCTGGGAATATCGAGCGGGAACTGAACGGAATCACCAAAACATATTGAGACGCGTTGGCAGTTTGATGCGTTTGTGGAGTGTTTCCCTCGTGCTATGAATTAGCAACCCCCGCGGTACGACTGGAGGCTGCTTGCTGCCATCTTAGGCCACATCGCGCGGCTGGGATTGTATTTAGGATCGTTGCATCCTTCGCTAGAGGAGTCGTGGCTGCGGGCCCACCGCCGAATGTTCAAGAAACGGCGCGGGATGGAGGTGGACCCCCCTAGAATAACTATCCCCAATGCAGAGACCCCCCCTAACACACACGACCCGAAGCAGACTATGTATTAATGTTGTTCTAATGTGGAAATGTAGCGGCGCTTTTCGGCAGTCTCCGCGAGGTGGGTTCGTAGCTTTTAGAGCGCAAGCGAGGAACCGCGGCCGTGGGGGCGCGGCTCTAGCGTATTATTTAACAGAACATATTTTCGGGAGCTCGAGTTGGGTGTAATTTTTCAAGGGACAGGTTGGAGTAATTTGTCAGGGAATATGGCTTTAGGAACGTGACTCTTCTATGGTTTACAGTGGGTTCTGGGCTCGGGGGCGCGAGCCTGATATAATTCACAAAGAACTCTGGCCTCAGGAACGCGAGTTTGGTTGGACGTACGCAGGCATATTGTTTCGGGAGCGCGACCCTTGCGTACCTATGAGAGATCCTGTCGAGCGCGACCTGTTCTGCGGACGCTGGGAAGGTTGAGGGGTGTTCGAAACGGGTTGGGAGGGGCGGCCCTGGCCCCTGAGGTGCAAGGGGGAGAGCAGGTTCGAACTGGGAGGGGGGGGGGGATCGAGCCAGTTTCCCTTCCCCCCTAGTTACAAGGGGGGTTGGTGGTCGAACCGGGAGGGGCCCCTGTCACGGGTTCAGGGAGGCCAGGACAGACACAAAGGGGACGAGATAGAGCAAGAGTGTTTTTGTCAGCACGCCTCGGGGAGTCCTCGGACTCGCGAGTCCAAGCCCAAGCGGCTGTGGAGACTGAGGACAGAGAGAGAGAGAGAGAGAGCGGGAGAGCATAACAAGAGGGGAAAGAAAAGGACCCCCCAAGGGGCTCAGAGGGGACAGCGCGCCCAACTTTTGTGGCCTCGGCTGCCCCTCTCGCTCGAGACGGCTGAGACCGCTCTGGCCTCCTGCACGCGGTAGGTGGGGCGGCCGTCCTGCAAATGCACCACCGGCGCCTCGGGGGCGCTTCCCCTGCCGCCTTCTCCTTCCTCCTCCTGTCTCTCTCGCATCTCTCCTCCTCCTATCCAGTATTAGCTTCTCCTGTCTTCGTGCCCCGGCGCGCGGGGACCCTCTTCGCTGTCTTCTCGTCTCTTCCTCCTCCTCCTCCTCTTCCATTCTTCTCGCCTGGTCCGAGTGGGCCTTCTGGGATGCACCCCTGGAGCGACTCCTTGAAGACTGGTTGAGCGGCCTCTCATCCAGGTGTCCGCCCTCATCGATAAGACAGAGGGTCCCCCTGCAAAGCAGGTCGTGAAGAGCGAGATTTCCTCGAGCCAGATCTGTGTGCGTGAGGGGGTCAGCTGGCATCCTCCCGTGAGGCAGCCAGCGAACGTTGAACTCTGGTTGGATTTGATGGTAGCGTCCGCAGCCATAACTGACCAGGCTTTGCGCACCACCTCTGCTGGCAGAGCCTGGCCCCCCCCCCCGCGTCGGAAGCCGTAACGAACGTGAGAGATAAGGAATCCAGGGCCCACATGGATAGCTTCTGTCCGGCCGTCGCCTTGAAACATTCACCCTCTGCTGGCAGAGCCTGGCCCCCCCCCCCCGCGTCGGAAGCCGTAACGAACGTGAGAGATGAGGAATCCAGGGCCCACATGGATAGCTTCTGTCCGGCCGTCGCCTTGAAACATTCACACGTTTTAGCCAGCGTGATCTTGTGAGCGACCGTAGGAGAGGGCATAGCATTGGCAAGAATTGAGGCGCCTTTGGCGACGTCCGTGCGGCACTCTCGAGCCACCCACTGCACCTGAGCAATGACCGCTCGGTTAGATGCTACCTCTGGCGGCATCAACAGAGACTCCGGGCAGGCACGGCGAGCGTGATCCAGAGGCATCACCGTCAGGTGCTTTCGGAGATCGTGTTCTGAGGTGACGGCCTGCGCAATCGGCCTCGTCGATCTACCACTGGCCAAACTTAAACCGAGAGGCGGCACGCTGCTGAAACGAAGCCTGGAATGGGGGGCGTCCCAAAACGATGGGTCATCGACTTCAATAAGCACGAGACCCTCGAGCGTGCCCATCTGGACCCTGTTCAGCCAGAGACACGGCTCCAAAAGCGAGCGAACGAAAGCCTCAGACGAGAGCCAGTCAGTCAAAATCCGATACCAGAGGAGGGGGACATCGTTGAGCCCGTACACGGGCGCCACCAGCTCGATGAGACGGCCTGACCCCGCCAGCAAACCAGCAAACCCGGGGCCTTTCTAGCTTCCTTCTTTGACAGTGAACGCTCTTGGCGTCCGCTATGCGCTATGGCCAAGGACCAGTCCAGACAACAAACGAATTGAAGAGCCAAGAGCACGCTATTCGACTGGGGCGTCGGACTGTGGACCTGCAGGGCCTCGCTGTCCGGATCCTGATGGCCGTGCACGCACCAACGAGATTTGGCATCCAGGCGGGACCTAATTCCCTCTACCGGTTTCAGAAGACGGACCAGTCTTGAAAACAACATTTGTCGGAATGACGCTGGTGGGCCAGCCTATACTCGTCTGGGGGCAAAATCGTCACCGCTCCAGTGGCCAGCATGGCGCCCCACTCCTGAGCGTCAGTTGCGGCAAATCGGTTCCGATCTTCGGGGGTCAGATCCTCGAGGCGAGCCGCTGCCCCTCGGGGATTCACGCGCCTACCTTGACCCGCCGACGCTGAGGACGCGAACCTGGCCTCGCCTGCTTCGTCGCCTGAGAAACGACCCAACATTGGGAGCCTCCAGCCAGGCGTACCACTTGCGGAGCTCTTTGGCCAGGAACTCTCCCTGGCCCTCGTCGCAGGAGGCCTAGAGATTTTTTTCCGCTCGACCACGCCGCCTCGCAGGCATCCGTGGTCTCCGCGGCCAGATTGGCCGACTTGTCCCTCTGTCGGGGTCCGACTGCGAGCCCTCTCTTCTCTGCGAGAGCGGACGTCGGCCACTTCCGGCCAGGAGGTTGGGCCCAGGGCAGCGACATCTCGCGGCCAGAGCGGGGGCGCGGGGCAACCGTTGGCATGGGGGCATATCAGCTGCCAGGGGGGCCAGCTCAATGACAGCAGCGACCGGCTCTACCGGGCGCGGGGGCTCGGAAGACGGGGGAGACTGGGCCGCGCGAGCCTCCTGCTCAGGGATGCGGCTCGACTCCGCGAGCTTCGCGCTCTTGGATGCGGTCCTGGACCGAAGGCCTGGATCCTTCAAAAACCTCGATCGGGGTCAACCTGAGCTGTTTGGGTCTAGACGCCCAGGGGGCATGGGGACCACTCGCAGGCCTCGCTGCGGGCCTGGATTCTCCCTTTGGTGGGGCGCGACAGCGGGTGTCGGCATCTCAGAAACGGACCTGGCCTGAACGAGAGATCCACCCTCAGCGGACGGAGCCCGAGCGTCTTCGGACACTTGCCTAGAGGGGTGAAAACGGACGAGAGAGAGCCCCGGGGCACGTTCTCATCGAGCTGCCTCCAAGGGGCGCTCCGGCAACCCCGGAGTCACCGAAGGCCTCCAGGGGCGGGGGGGCTTTCCGTGGCCGCGTCGATCGCCCCGCTCTGTCTCCCAGGGTGTTTGCGCTTCCTCTCGCAACTGATCGATGGCACTTCTCTCGAGCAGTTCGGCTCAGGTCTCCGATCGGGTCGCAGGGCGCACCTGCTCGGCGATGCACTTCAGGAGCTTGGATTGCGCCGCCGACCAGACTGTCCCGCCCCTGCTTCCTCCAGAGCCGCTGGCCCGGTTATATTACAACGCCTGGGCCAGCCCAGAGATCGCGCTGCAGCGAACGCGATCGGTTAGCAACCGCTGCGCGCCTGTAAACATACGCCCAGTCACCTGGGCGAAACTTGCGGTCGCAATGCTGCCTGTCTCGGAAAGAGCTTCCAGAAGTCTAGATTGAACGTCGAGGGCCATGAGAGCGCGTCGTGCTTCGCCCCGATTTCGATGCTGCCTCGCCTGAGCCCGGGCGGCAGAGTCCTGGTCCGCCGACAGCTGCGCGGCTTCTTCAGATCCTAGAAGGCCAAGGGGGTCGCCTGACAGAAGAGACTTGAAGAGACAGGAATCCGGGGCTTCTGTCTAGAAACGAGGCGAGTGTCCGCCGCGATGCAGCGCGCGCTTCCTCGCCACCGTAGCCTCGCACAGGAGGGGGTTGGTCTCCTCGGCGGAGACCATGCTCGCCGCGAGGGCCACCATCGGCAAAGTGTCCTCAACCATTGCCCCGTGGCGCTCGCAGTTCAAATCGCATTTCCCGTTTTGATGTGGGGAGTTGGCAGGGGTCACGCGGCGCGGGGTGCCTGTCTTCCCGCATCCTCGGGCGAAAGCGTCCTCCAACTCCCCTCCACCGTCGGCCGCGGCCATCCCGGGGGCCCCGAGAGGCCGAAGCCACCGGCGCGAGAGAGCGGCCCAGACTGTCTCGGCCGCGCCATCCATTGGAAGACAGCGCGGATGGAACGAGGCGCGGGGATCAATGTCGTGTAGGACGGGGCTGGCCTTGCCGATCATGTCAACAGAAACAGGTGTAGGGCCACCATTTCGTTGAAAGCGCGCTTGGGGGAGATCGGCTGTCCGCCAGCTCGCCCTCGAGCGAGAGGAGCGCTGGTCGCATGTCAAGTAGTCCCGCACACGGGTCAAAACTTTAGGACGGGCGCCTGCTACCCGGAGCGCTCCTTTGTCCCGTGGATGCCTTAGGTTCTCATGGGGGCGGGCGACTTCCTTCCGAACTTCGGCGGACTAGCCAGACGGTTTCGGACCCGGGGCCGGACATTGAAACCTAGCCTCGGACGAGGCATCGGCCCCAGATGGCGCCGGGTCGAGCCCCTCGACTCCCCCGCGCGGGGCTCGTCCGAGGTCGGGGCCTGCCGGTGGAATACCCACGCGGCATCCTCAACTCCGGCGGCGAGGCTCATCGCGGGGCCCCTCGGGGGCTTCTCCACCGCGCTGGCCCTGGCGCGGCCGACGAGGTGGGCGCGGGGATGGTCGCCAGAGCAACGTCTGTGGCAGTGCCCGAGGACGGGAGAGGAGTTGGACATGATGGAGGCGGGCTTCTTAGACAGACCCTCTCCTTCATGACTCCGGGGAGCCTCGGGGCGTGCCGGGTCGTTTCGAACGTCCGCGAGCTGGCCGAAACGTGGCGGGTCGATTCGAACTTCCACGAGCTGGCCGAAGCTGGATGCTACAGCGCGAAGAGACGGCCCCTTGAGGCTTGAAGTTCGGTAATTTTCATGCCGACGTGGAAAGCCGCCGGGCCCTTCTTCCCCCCGAACCTCCTGGCTCGGGTTCATCCGCCCCCAATTGGAGGGCCTTGGGCGCTGATAGTGCCGTGCGCATATGCGTGCGTCATGGTTTCAACGAGAGGGGCGTCCTCCTCGAGCTGGCGCCAGAGCCCAGCCTCGCCCTCGATGGGGGGGGGGGGGGGGCAGATCCGCCCGCGCTAAGACGTCCAGAGTTGGAGAAACTCCCAGCCCGCGGCTCTCGAGCTTCGCCGAAACCCCAGCTGGATTGAAATGAGAGATTCTAGGGGAGCCGCACCCCCACGAGCCTCCTCGCCCAATATCTCCCGAGACCAGCGCCCTGAGGAGAGGGGTGCTCCTTTCGGGCCGCGACGCCGATCCACCTGGGATTGGAAGGTAAGAGCATGGGGGGGGGGGGCACGTCCAGCGCGAGCTTCGATGGCAACATCGGCAACACAATCGCGCCGCTTCAGCAGGCCAGGGCCTCTGGGGCCCACCGCTCTCGCCGGCGAAGCCCCGGGCCGATCAGAAGCCGATCGGCCTTCTCAGGAGACCGGCCCATCCCTGGAAACCTCCGCAAAGAACTCCTTGCCCTTGCGCCTGTTCAATTCACGATGGCCCGGGGGATCCTTCAGGAAGATGCCCCAGGGAGTCCTGACCTCATTTCCAAACTTCCTGAGCTGGGCCCGCCTGGGGTCCTCTTCGCAGCCTAGGTCGCTCAGTATTCGAGCGCTGGCCCGAAGCACGCCCCCGGCTGCGCGCTGGCCGCGAGACGCAGCGCCAAGACGGCGACGCGCTGCAGACTCTCGTCCGTCAGTGAGAGCGAGCGAGGGCCTCTCTGGTGGAGCGCTTGGTCAATGCGGCTGCCATGCTCCTGCGTCGTGCAGTTAGCTCACGTTCTCGAACGTCTGGTCGTTGGCCACCTGCCGGCTCGCGATCACCGTGTTCGTGCCCGCCGAGGCCTGCTGCATCTCCAGAGCCGCCATGGGGCGCGTCGGCGGGCCTTGAGAAAGAGGAGGGGGGGCCTCCCCGGTCCGGGGGTCGGCCTTTGGAGGAGGCGGCTTCATTGGAACGCAGCGCTCGTCGGCCTTGACCACGAGCGCGGGATGGGCGAAGTTCGCCTTGGACATTTTCGGGGCGCGCCTCGAGTCGAGCGGGGCAAACCAATGGAATTCAGCCGCCGGAAATGGATGTTTCAATCGTCTGCACCCCCCCGGCATTTTCTTGCTTCCACGCGGGACTGGCCACAGGCAGCCCCGTGGCCTCGAATTGTTCGCCCCTGCGGCTTCGATCAGACCGCGGGGCCCTTTTCCAGGCAGCCAGAGATTGTTCGCCTTCCGTCGGTCAGGCTGCTTTGGCCTGCCCAGCTCGGAATTGCCCCCCCCCCCCCCCGCTCGAAATTGTTCGTCAGCCCGTCAGCCCGCCCCCCCCCCCCCCCTCCCGGGCTTCCAGACACGCCGGGGGTGTCCGCCGCCCGCCTGCCTGCCCCGCCCCCCCGCTAATGCGGGGGCGCGAAGGCCAGCGAAACTACTTTTGAATCGTCAGACCCAGATATTCTAATATCGTTTGGTCCCATGACTCCCGCGCCATCCCCCTCTTCTCCTTAGCCTTCTCGTCGTGAAACTCCTGGTTCGCTCCTTCGTTCCTCTCGTCCCCCGTGAACGTCTCGTACGACGCGCGAGGTTTGCAGGCCATGTGTTTGGCGCATCCCCCGCGCTGGCCGTTTCATTCCCGCTTGACGTGAGGTGGGCGAGGACAGTTCGCTGGATCGAGCATGTCCGTGAGGGCCCGCAGGCTAGGCATCTTGCACGAGGCCAGCGCCATCTGCGAGCACGTGATCACGCGCCAAAACAAGCGAATCATGATCCGACGCTAGTGGTGCAGGAGTTGTGGGACAAGCTGGCGGCCGCTAAATACATGGTCCTTCTCTACGATCGTCATCGCCTCTAGCTCCAGCGTGGCCTCCTGGGATCAGTCCCGTTGGCCGAGTCTGGCGGCTCCTCCCAGCCCTTGCCCATCAGTCGCCTGGGTCCTCCGGAGCCCCGGGCCGCGCGATCTTTCTCGTGATCTCGCGAAGGCCGCCCAGGTCGAACATGCGCTCTTCCTGGTGGCGGCGCATCGGCGCCAGAAGCCGCCCTGCCTCTCGGTGGAGAGAGGTCCGCTGGTGTTGGCTGGTGCCGAGGCTGCGGACTGGACGTGCTGAGCCAAACGATCATGGTCGGGCCCGCTGTCTGCACCCCCTCTGGACCCCAGGAGAGCGAGAGAGAGGAGAGGAGACTGCAGGCATAGGTGAAGCAAGCAGCGGCCGAGCCGGCGGCCGGACGGCGGTCCTCCAGGAAGCGAGCGCCGGGCATCTTCTCGATCTTTGGCGAGACTTTGAACTGCGCGGCCGGGCGCTGCACCAGGTCCACATAGCGGTGTCCAGAGGGGTGCGCCACCAAGGGCACCCTTGCGCGTTTGCCCAATGCCCCGTCGTTCAGGATGATCTCGTTGCCCGCCAGGTGGATCACGCTCTCGAGGCTGGCCAGTAGCCTGGCGGGGGCGGACAGCTCTGGCCGAGGATCAGGATCGCGACGGCGCCGTTCCCTCTCAGCGTCACTGGGACCCACGCCCTGCCGATGGGCACTGTCTTCCCGCCGACGCCCGATGCCGCCATCCCCGCCCAGCAGCCGAACCCTGAAGCGAAGCATCTAAGATCTCGGCCTCCCTCTTGCCAACCAGGGCCTGCGCCGCCTCGGTGTCCACCGGCGCGTGAGTGCCCATGCTCTTCACCGTCGCGCGCGTCTGCATGACCGACTCCGAGGCCTGCAGCAGCATGCACCTTGTCCTTCAAGTCCAACGTCGCGTAGGAAAGGCGTCGTCATCGACGTTCGTGCGTGAGTTGAAGGCCGCGAGGTGCTTGCCCTGTTCTTTCTCCTTGGCTAGGTCCCCGCCTTGAGCACGTAGGGGTTCTGGCAATCCGAAGCCCAGTGGCCCCGTTGCCCGGAATTCGCGAATCGAGTCCAGATGAGTCCGGCCGCGGATGTCGGAGTCTCCCGCTCGTCGGAACCCCGGTCTGGCGCCCTCTCGCCGCGAGAAGAGCTCGCGGTCGGTCTTCTCGGCTGTTTTCAACTTGCGAGACTAGGGCCACGTCCGTCCTTTCCCCCGACCGTACTTCTCCTCAACCACCGCGGCGACAAACCGAATCGTGGTTTTCTCCTTCTTCTTCTTCTTCATCACGTTGCTGCTCCTTCATCGCCGTCAAGAAGGTCTCTGCCTCGTCCTCTGGAAGCTCGATGCCGTCGTCCTCGTCGTCGTCCTGGTCCGGGCAGTCTGGCGCAATCTCAACGAAGGCCTTCACGATTGCAATCGGCTGCGTAGCTGGAAGAACCCCCTGCACGACCACGTCCATCCGTAGGCGAGCAGCCTGGAAAGAGGACGCGTCTGCCTTGCCCTGGGCCAACGTCCGAATTGTCACATTATGATGAGCACTGAGGTTCGCACCACTCGAAATATCTCGCCTGAACAATATCTAGAAGAGGAAGACCATGAACCTCCGCATCAGAGAGCTGCTGGTCTGTGCAGAACAAAGCATCCGCAAGATATTCGCCGCGTCGTATCATATAGTCAAAGAGGGCGTGCGAGTGCGACAGTCTCTCGCGGTCACCATGGCGCTCGCCGCTCAAACCTGCCATGTGTGCTAGCACCTTCTGCACCCCTTCGGGCTCGGAGAGAGCGCCCGCTATGGGCTTGAACGTGATGTAGACTTCCACCGGCAGGTTCTCTACCAGCCGAGGAGCTTGCGACTCGGGCGAGTGCCTTGTGCTCTTAGACCATGCCGAGACGCTAAGTCGGTGCACGTCGAGGCGATCCATGCCCAACCACTGTGGCAGGGGGCCGTCGTCTCGCGAGCGGCCGCCGAGGGCGCCCCATTGTCCCGTCGACGGTCAGCCGTAGTCGCGCCGCCCACTCGCGAGCCATTCGCGGCCCTGCCGCCACTCTCGAGAGCTTCGGTCGCTGTCGCCTCATCCTCCTGACCAATCTCGAGAGTCCCAACCGGTGGCGTCACTCCATCGGTCGGCGTCACTCCATGGGTCGGGTTCGCGTCGATCTGTCGGCGCGGCTGCCTCGTCAAGGTCGTCAGTATGTGTGCCCGTCTCCACGGCCTCCGCTCGGGGCCAGCGTCTTGCCAGCCTCTGGAGACCCAAGGCCTTGGAACCCTCAGATTCCCCCGGATCGCCTGGCCCCTCAAACACAAACACCACCTGGTCCACGAACCAGTTCCGCCAGGGCACAAGCGGAGCAAGCTAGAGTAATAGTGCTCTTTTCAGCACGCCTCGGGGAGCCCGCAGACTCGCGAGCCTGAGCCCAAGCGGAACGGACAGAGAGAGAGAGAGAGAGAGAACGAGAGAGCGAACAATAACAAGAGGGGAAAGAAAGGGAACCCTCCCCAGGAAATCAGGACCCCCCCTCTGTTCAAGGAGGGGGGAGGTTCGAACCGGGCCCCCCTCCTCTGTCCAAGGGGGGGGGTTCGAACCAGAGCCCCCCCCAAAGTTGCAGAGGGGAGGGTTCGAACCAGAGGGGGCCCCGAGGATCCCTGGGTATCCACCCCTCGCGTTCTTGGCGCGGAACCATTCGAAACAAATACCTAGTAGATGCTCACTGTGCTAAAGGCGTCTGGAATCCTTGGGAGGCGTTTGGAGACTTTTGGGGGTCTCAGTCGATGGGGTCTCGGAGTTTGTCGCTGCAGGCTGGGCGTTCGAATCTATTGGGCTCGGATGAAAAAGCCCTACCCATACGGATGCCCTGCCCTCGTTTCCGCCTCTCTTGGGCCTCCCTTGAGGAGGGGCTCATTTAGATCGCTTGGAATCTTGGTTCGTCCGGGGGCTATAGCGTAATATGTGTCGCATTCCCCAATTTGGAGACATCGGCTTGTGTTCACACGAATGATCGGTGATCTCTGTCATCGTTTACGGAATCGCTCGTGGTTTGATTTGACCTTGTAGTGTGACTTACGCCAGTTCACAGTTCATGATGTGCAATGCGTGCTTGCTTCGCAAACGATGGTCAACATCGAATCAGCCATATTGCAACGCCCCCAAAAGCGATCGGACAGACATTTTGCCATGCAGAGCGGCTGTTAGTTTACAAGCTTACACGGATCGGGCCAGTTTGCGGCATGATATTTAATACAGCATGTTGCGCAAAAGAAAGTTTCGGATATGTTGTGTTGATTGTCGGAAATGTTGGGGGAGGCCATTGCTGGGCCTCGCGCATGCATGATAGAGTGGGGGGTCGGGATCTTTATGTGGCGACAGCGCGGGGTTGCTTTAGAACAGTGTCACAGTCTCCCTGGGCCAGCTCGGAGGGAACTTGTTTCCTGGAGCTGTCTTGAAACGCGTTGCTGCAGGTTGCTTCGAGGTCATCTCGAGTATGTATGGCGTGCAGAATTTGATATCGGGGCCGTGGTCTCTGCGTGGGGCCGCTTTGAGCGCAACAGTTGTTAGGCCATTTGTTTCTGTCGTGTGGGAACCGCAGTGAGGTGATCAAAACCTGCCTCCGATTGAGGTTTACGTTCACTGATGGAGACGTATCATAAGATCTGTGCAGCCACGCTGAAACAGCAGCGTTCTATCATTTATGAGTGGCGCCGCCTGCGCCTGTGATACTGTTGCCTTTTCGATGCGGCGGCTTGTACTGTGTGCCGTGTGTGTTTTTTTTTTTGCGTTTCGGTTAGATCGGCACTGTCTTATCTGATTGCCGCGACCGTTAGCACTCGATCATGATTAGGCGTCATGCCCTCAGGTTTCATCTCTTTCCCTTTCTGATCCTCACCCTTATGGTTCCCCTCCTATACTCGGTCAGCCGCAGGTGCGCGAAGATGACCGCGAGAGGTGGTTGTCAGTCTGGCGGTCTGGGCCACAGGCATATTCTTCGCCAGGGGCGGCGCGATATTGCGAGTGTCCCAAGATTCCATCCTCATTACGCGCCAGACTCATTCACCTGTTGGGGAGGGGCACCTCGCCAAAGTGCAGGAGCCGATGCCGCGTCTCACACTGGGCGGCAGACCGCCGTATTGGCGTTACGATGCTGCACGTTCGCACAGACGCTGCGCAGATTGATGCGCCAGTCAACACGAAAGGAGCAAGCATATATGATCCAGGGTTGGCCCCCCCCTCGCCCACTCCAATTGATATGGGATCGAGCCCCCATTCCCCCCGTTGAATAAATACGCCCGTGAGCCGCGCAAAGGCCTCGCGAGCGGGATCGCTCCCCCCCTTCTGGTCGTGGCTCTGAGGGCGTGGCGTGGTGGAGGGTGCCGGTGACCCCCCCGCCCCTCCTTGTGGGTGTGGGGTGTTTCGTCGTCGCCGCCGCCACCGCCTCCGTCGTCGTCGTCGGCGTCGGCGTCGGCGTCGGCGTCGGCGTCGGCGTCGGCGTCGGCGTCGTAGTAGTCGTCCGTCGGCGTCGGCGGCGTTGGCGTCGCCGCTGTTGTCGCCGTATCCGTCGCCGTCGCCGTCGGCGTCTCCCCCATCCCATCTGGGGGTTGGGTGGGCCTGTTGAACCCTTGGACCCATCCTATCTGGAGGGGGGGGTGGCCCGTGAACCCTCGACCCAGGATCATACATCCCCACCTAGGTGGGTAAATCGGCCAGTGGGGCCAAGGCACGCCAGTGGGGACAGGGACCTGTTAAACGATGCTCCAGTCATGCCTTCACATCTTTGCGTCGTGAAACAAAACACGTCGGGCGTTTGCGCCTAGCTTCGGACCCTGCGACCCTCACGGGTCGGCCCAGCTCGAGAAACGCAGCAGAAGGAGAGGAGGTTTCGAGATGATCGGCCGTTATGTGTTTCACGACGTTCTGATTCTTGGAGCAGTGCTTGCACTTAGGCATTCTCAGTGTTCTTACGCGAGGTTTGGATGGGTGTGTCGGGGTTTCGGCTGGTGGAACTGGATGGCTGTGTCGGGGGGGGTTCAGGTGGTGCTCGGTTAGTGTGCACCCGTGGGCGCCTCGTGGTCGCCCCGCGCTCGGGGGGTATGTCGAGGTTTCGCCCCGTGCCCTCCCGGTGGCGCTTCGTGGGCGGCCCGGGCTTGGGGTTGGCATATGTCGAGGTTTTGCGTGGTGCCAGCCCGTGCCGCGAGGCGCCCCACGCTGGACGGGTATGCCGAGGTTTCGCCTGGTGCCCGCTTGTGGGCGCCACACCACACAGCTTGCACCACCGATGCTGCACCACGTAGATGCATATTTGTTTACAAGCGCGAAGAAGCCCAGTGGCCAGGGGAGGAAGGGAGGGGGCGGGTGGGGTGAGGAGCGCGCCCGACCGCGCTCCGGCGAATTCGCCGTTGCATGAATTAATCAGGCGCCCCTGGCCTCTCAATGAGGCGCTCGCGCAGCGCGGCCCGCCACGCTGCATCCGCGCCACCCGCGCGCACCGCCGGCAGGAGCATCAGCGCGGCCGCGCGGGGCGGGAGGACCAGCACACGCCCGCAGGAGCATCAGCGCGGCCGCGCGGGGCAGGCTGGCGCCGCTGTTGCAGCAGCGGCGCCACCCTGCCGCGGCGCGGCGACCGCGCGGCCCTGGCCGCGGGGTTCGACCGCGGCGGCCACGGCCGCGTCGTCCGCAACCCGGGGGGCACGTCTGCCCGGCCGCCAGCGGGGGCGGGGCCCGGCCCAGCGCCGCTGCACGCGGGGTCTCCAGGGCCGGCGCTGCCGTGGTTGGCCTTCAGGGCCGCGAGCTCGACCTCGGCGAGCATCGTCTGAAGCACTGTCAGCGCGTGCAGCTGGACCCCGCGCGTCTGCAGGAGCCCCGCCGCGGGGAGACGGGCCGTGGCGGCCGCCCCAGCGAGCCGGTCCGCCGCGGCGTTGCCAAGCCTGTCTTCATCCGAGACCCCGCGCTCCGCCGCTTCCAGCGCGTCGAAGGTGGCCCTTGACCCACCGCGCGACGGCGAAGCCCGATTGGCAGAACGGCAACAGCAGTGCCCACAAGTCACTGTGCGGCCAATCTCTCGGCGAGGCCCCGTTCCGGAGGGCCGCTACTCCATTTCGCACGTACTATGAATCGGTGATGATCTCCACGGGTGCGCCGGCCAGGCTGACCGCATGCAGCGCCGCTGTCAACTCTGCCCGCTGCGCCGTCTGCGAGCCGTCGACGGGACCGGAGTGCTCCGCCAGGGGCGCCCCAGGCATTTCGAGCCGGCAGCCCCAGCCTGCGCGCGCGAGGAGCGGGTCGGCTGGGTGTTCGCAAGCCCCGTCCGTCCAAGCGCGGCAGCGCCGCGGCGCTCCCGGAGGCAGCGCGGGCGCGGGCAGCGCGGGCGCAGGCAGCGACGCCGAGGCCGCGGCCGCCAGCGTAGCCAGCCGAGCGACGCCAGAGTTAGCCACCCCAGCTGGCAGGCGCGCCAGGAGGGCTGCGGGCGTGAAGCCTCCGGAAGCCAGCGCGAAGTTCTGGACCTCGGCCCACCGCGGGCAGTCTCAGAAGCGGTGCTGCCTGTCCTCCCGCTCGGCGCCGCAGTGCGGGCGGCGGGCCGGCTTGCCCCACTTGGTCGCAACCGACTCGGTGATCACGTTCCCCGTCAGCACCGCCCGGAGCGCGCCAGCCGCATCCGGTGCGAGCTGGCTACTTTCCAGCAAGCGCCGGGTGGCCCACCGGTCCATGCCAGCGCCGACGTGCGCGAAGTCCGCGCGCCGGGCAGCAAGCGCGAGGGCCTCGCGCCGCGTCCAGGCCGCGAGAAGCACGTCTCGCGTGTCCTGCAGCGGGCGCTCGGCAGGGCGCCACCTTGCCGGGGCAGCCGGAACGCCGAGCCAGCACTCCACGTCGGAGCCGAGTTGCAGCTCCGCCATTCTGCGCGCGGCGGCCGCGAGGGGGCCCTGGCCACGTCCGTGCCCAGCATCAATGGCACTCCCTGTTTCCCGCCAGAGCTCCCGGGGGAATCGCCCGCGCTGGACGGAGCGCCTTGGCCAGCTGCCAGAGAGGCGCCAACGCGGCAACGGCCGCCGGGTCAAGGCGCCAACTCGGTCTGAGCACCCCGAACACCACCTCTGCAGCCGCACGGCGGCCCCCGCGACAGACGGCGTGCCGGGCGGCAGCACGAAGGCCAGCGAGCTCGAGTGCCAGAGGCCGCCCGCAAGCGGCGCCGTACATGCGGGCAGCAGTGCCAGCTGCGGCACCCATCAAGCAACGCTGCCGGAAGGTGACGGGCAGCCGGCCGATGCGAGCGAAACGGCCGGCTGCGTCCAAGGCCCGCGCGGGCGCGACTGCGCTGCGTCGCCGGCGCCCAGCGGTTGCGACAACCCCGAGGTCCTTGAAGCCAGTCCCCGCGGCGATCGAAGAGCGCGCCGCCAGACACCGCCTGACCGCGGCCGTGTTCGCAAACATCGCCTGTTCGAACCCGGTGGTCACGCGCATCGCCGCTCGGACCGCCTCCGCCGCCTCGCCGGCTCATGCGCAGGGCGCCGCGCCCACAGCGTGAAGTCGTCCACGTAAATCCGGCGCCGCAGGTGATCGTCGATCGCGCCCGTGCGACGGTACCACGGCAGCGTCAGCACGGTGAGAAAGAAGACGGCCAGCGCGGAGCCTGGTAGGATGCCGCTGGTGGGGGCCCACGGGCTGCCGATGGCGCGGCCGACCCTGATCCGCCTGTTCGCGGAGTACGCGTGCATGGCGGGCCCGACGATCCATGGCGGCACTCCCGCGCGACAGAGCAGGCCAGGCAGGGAGTCGAGGTGAATGTGGTCGTACGCTTTTCGCCAGTCGAGCGCCGCGCCGGCCAAGCTCTCGCCGAGGGCCCCGGCTGCCTCGAGCTCCAGCGCCAATTCCCACGCGAGCTCCTCGGCACCGCGCTGCACCTCCTCGCCGGCCCACTGGAGGCGCCACCGCGCGAAGAGGCGGGCACGGCCCGCGGCCCACAGCCGATACAATATCGGCAGCAGCCAAATGGGCCGCCTGTCCAGCGCCCCTCCCTCCCCGCCGGGCTTCGGGAGAAGCAGCCCTTCGGCTTCGGCCAGCTCGCGGGGCCAGCGGCCGAGCGCCTCTACCTTCTCGAAGAGCGCGGCGATCCACCCATGAAGTTCCACGGGCAGCAGGCGCAGCGTAGATGCACAACATCGTTTACATCTCATAGCTTGCGTCACATAGCTTGCACCACATGGCTTGCACCACGCAGATTTCACGTACACTGTACCACGTAGCTTGCACCACATAGCGTGCACCACGTAGCAGTAGCTTCTTGTGGGTGGCCCGCGCTGGCTAACGGTTTGTCACGGCGCTGGGTCTCACCGTATGGTCGAGTTTGATCAGTGGGTCTGCCGCTTGTATGTCCTCATTGTATTTGGAGCATGGGTTGCCTTCAGAAAAAACTGTGTCCTCTCGTGTCTTGTTGGCGATCTGGGGAGTCATCTTGGGGTGGAAAGCTCGACATGTCAGTTCGATCTCCACGTCCCTGGGGCCCTCTTGTTACCACCTTGGGCCGTCTTGTTACCACCTTGGGCCGTCGGGGGGGCCTCTTGGAGGCCTCTTGGGCCGTCGTGGGGCGATCTTGGGGGCCTCCTGGGCCGTCTTGGAAAATCGACAGCCCGAGAAGGCGAGCTCGGAGGGGGCCTCTTGGAGTCATCTTGGGCATCTCGAATTTGGCGTCTTGTAGATCTTCGGGCGACTCGGGGCACTGTTGGGCCATCGTGGGGGCATCTTGGACTCCAAAAAGTCACCATGCGGCACGCGACAAAGAGACCTGAGAACCGTCCAAGTTTTCCAGCCCGCGCCAGTCCCCGTGAGGGATGCGGGGGACCTCGGTAGGAATGAGCGCCCAGGGTTGCCCCCACGGACGTCGATGGTCATCCCTAAGGGCTCCCCCTTCTGCAGCCAGCCCCCTGCTTATCAGAATGGGATGCGACAGGGTTGTGTTTGGATGCTTGGGCGCCGACTTGAAGCAATACCGGAACCTTCTGCGAGGACGGCTTGCAATCGTGACCTCATTTGCAAAACATCGTGTTTTCGGGTGGCGCGAAGCTGCGTAATTCATAGGGGATCGTGGCCTCGGGGGCGCGAACCTGGCGTAATTTCCGAGGGATCGTGGCTTAGGGGGCGCGAATGCAGCGTAACATGTTGGGTGCGACTCACCTACCAAAGATCTTGGCGACTCGTGTATGAATAATTTGCCAGGGCTCGTGGCGTCGTATTCCCGAATCTGACAATTTGCTGGGGCTTCGGAGGCATGACTCCTGCGTCATTTGTAAAGGCATCGTGGCTTCGTGGTCGCGAACATTGAGTAATCTACTTGGGATCGTGGCATCGGGGGAGTGAACTTTGAGTAATTGACTCGGGATCGCGGCATCGCGGGCGCGAATCTGCTGTAATTTGGGAGTGACCGTGGCCTCGGGGGCACGCATCTGATGTATTTTCATGTGTCCCACGGCCCGTCCGTGGAATTCTGCTAGCCTTGGGAGACCGTGGCAACTAACGCGATGTTTGGCTCCCCCTTCTCGCGAGCATCAGCAACATGGTTTTCAGTAGGAAGCAGGAAGTATAACTATAACATTTGAGACTGGAAGACCACAAGGGTGCCCGCAGATTTTAGGTTGTCCTGGAAGCCAAAACTTGTGTTACAGTGCTTGGGGGGCACGGGTGAGAGGCCAAACCCGTAAAATGCGGGAAGGGGTGCATCCCAAGTCAGGCAGGCAGACATTGTGAAGGCCTTACGGCGGGTGCCGCCGACCCTGAAGACGACGAGCACGACGACAACCACGACGGCGACGCTGTCGGCGACGGCGACGGCGACGGCGACGGCGAGGACGACGGCGACGACGCCAACGAGGACGACGGCGGCGGCGACGACGGGCACAACGCCGACGGGGGTTGTTTTGGGGCCTCTTGGGGGCCTGTTGGACGGCTCCTTGGGGCCTCTTGGGACCTCTTTTGAGCCTCTTGGTTGCCTCTTGGTTGCTCTTGTTTGCCTCCTGGGGTCGCTCTGCGGCCTTATGAGGGCCTCTTGGGGCCTCCAGGAGGCGTCTTGGGGCGGAAGGCAAGAGTTTTTCGTTCGCGGCCCCTCTTAGGGGCCCCTCGTTTTGGGCCGTCTTCGGGCCCTCTTTGGGGCCCTCTTGGGCCGTCTTGGGGTCCTCTTGGGGCCTTTTGGTTGGAGGGTGAATGTGGGGGTCGGGCGCAGGGTCCCGGCAATGGTATCTCTTTGGGCCATGCATGGGCGATGCATTTTCGATTGCTGTGTTCGGCGGGGGAGCCAATTTAAGCTCACCGCCTGCACCCATGCGCGAGACTTGAGGGTAAACGGAGCAAGGAGGCGGGGGGCTGGGGAAAGGCGGCGAAGGCAACGTGTGCCGAGGGCGCAAGAAGAAAAGATTGGAATAAACGAAGGCGGTGAGGTGAGTGTCAAAATCTGCCCAGCCAATCTGACATGCGGAACACTGCGCCTCCGTTTGGGGGATCTTGAGGGCCAGGGCCTCTTCTTTCGCCCTCCAATGTTGGGCCGTCGTGAGGCGATCTTGTGGGCCTTTTTCGTGTCGCTTTGGAGCGTCGGAAAGCCGAAAAGGCGGATACGCAAAAACCGTTCAACAACCTAACGAAAGTCAATGAGATCGGCCTCTCGGGGCCCTCTTGGGAGGCCTCTTGGGGCGCTCTTGGGTTCTCTTGTGCCATCTTGGTGCCAGTTCTGGACATGTCTTGGGCCGTCTGGAGGCTACTTTGGCGTCTTGGACCGATTGTTCGGCGATTCGGGGCCCTCTTGGACCGTCCTGGGAGCCTCTTGGCCGTCGTGGGGTTTTTCTGGACCCCAGGACCCCCCAGGGTGGATGGCATTTTCTCTTGGGACGCCCCCCCGACCCCCCCACCGCCCCAGAAAACGGATCGAAGGAAACGGGCTTCCCTTTGACGCAATGGGACTGAGACGTTGGTCTTTTCGGCGACGGGCTCAGGGAAAGGAGCGAGAGCGGCGACTTCAATGTGGGAGCGGCGACGTCGACGAATCGGTTCTCGACGTGGGAGCGGTGTGGGAGCGGTGGCGTCGACGAAGAGGTTCACGACGAACCGCTTCTTCCACACGCCGACAGGGTCGGCGGATTTTGGGACGGAGCGTCACCGCTGCGTTGGCGGTAAGGCAGCCGGCAGCCGCCCCCTAGTCTTCTTGGCTGGCCTGTCCCAAGCCGGAGCCCGCGCTCCATTATCAGGAGGTGGAGAGGAGGTCCGAGAAGGGGCACTGGGAGCGATCAGGCGGAGGGGGGTGCCGGAGTTGAAGGTGAGGTGAGGGGGGATGAGACGAAGCCAGGACGAGGATCAAATCGGGCGCGGAGAAATCGAGAATCTATGAGACCGGGCGGCTCTGGAGGATGTCTCGGGCGCCGCGCCCTTTTTCAGAGCGTTCTGGAACGCTTTGAGCGCGATCCGGGATATGTTCGAACGGATCTATCCTTTTCCTGGTCCCGTCCAGAGAGGGGGAGATCAGGGGGAATGGGGGGAAGACGGAAGAGGGGGGACGCAGGCACGAGGGTATGTGCGAAAGGCATGGATAAAGAGTCGGAGCAGCAGCACGTGCAGGTGCAGGGGCCGGGGCAGGGGCAAAAGCAAAGAGCAGGAAGGCAGAGGGGACGAGGAGTGAGGATGGGCAGGGGGGCAGAAGAGCGTCCCTCGTGCTCTCCTCTTTCTTCTCCCCCCTCCTCATTACTGGAGTGCGGGGCCCGCGGGCTCGCCGCATCTTTGCAGGGGCCCGCTGCCTCCGCTCCCCGCTTCAGGCCCACCCCTTTCAGGGCCTCCTCTTGGGGTGCGATCTCGCGAGCATCTCGGCAGGAACCCAGCCGTGGCGACGAGGAGCCTCCCCGAAGCCCGAGAGGGACGGATGACGTCCGTCGACCGCTGTCCTCGGTCCCCGATCCTCTTGCTCCTGCTCCTGGTCCTCCGCCTCGTCCTCTTGCTGCAATCCTTGTCCTTATGAAAAATTCTCCCGGTCGTCGCATCCCGGTCAGGGCGGTCCGGGCGTTTCGCCTGAGATTTTCTCGCCATCTACGACCTTGAAGCTTCAAACTTGACAACAGCTTCACAGATGGAGGCCGGGTGGTTTTCAAAATGTGGCTCTCGCCCTGCCGCCGCACACATTCGTTTTCAAATTGTACACGAGGCTCACGGATTGAGGGCAGTTCCTTTTCATCATGTGGTTCTCTCTTTACCGCCGCTCACATTTGGCTTAAACATGTGCAAACATTTCACGGATTTCCATGCCCAGCATACCAAACATGACGTTTCTGGAAGGATTCATGATTATGAGGGTGCAGCATTTACGTTGTTTCGCGGTGTTGAAGGTCCTGGGATGGAGCTATGGCACGATTCAAGATCGCCAAGACGCAACAGTCAGGTTGATCCGTGGCGTTGGAATCCCGAGAACAGCGTTGGCATGCTTCAAGCTTTTCAAGCGATTGTCTTCCGACGAGGCAGCCTTCAATGAAGATGAACCGTTATAAGGGCCTATGCAGGGGGAGCTTGGAGGGAGGGTTTATCCCAACATCGTTGATGACCCTTGAGTTTCCACTGGTCCTCCTCCCCTCTCCCCCCCGGGCTCCACGAAAGTTGCCCGATGGAGTTCTGATGCCAGTTGTCCGTGGAACCTGGTCTCTGCTGATTTCGGGAAGGCGGCCCAAAGCTTCAAAACAAGGCCCTGTGGTTTTCGGAAACCCATTCCCAGTAGAGTCGGTGGCCCAAGGAGGTGCTCCCAGTCAAGCGTTCCACTCGCCGTAAGCGACGTCGAACACTTTTTCCGAAGTTGTGCGATGGTCTCCCCCCGCTCCGCCTTCCGTAGGCCATTGCGGCTCGAAGTGGTCTGCGCGACCCTCGGGGTCTTCTCGTCCAGCTCTCCCGCGGGCCCGCGACGGGCCGCGCAGGCTGGCACTTCCTTCTTCTCAATTTCTCCTGGTGGCGATAACACCATCGACACCATCGACCTTGAAGATGTACCCGAGTCAGCGGGCGACTCTCTCGTCCTGCCGACGCCCGCGCCCCGAAGCACAGAGGGCGCGAGGGCCATGACATCCCAGGTCTCGGATCTCACCGGGATTATGTCTTGCAGTATTGGGTTGTTCAGCATTCAGACGCGCTCGTTCTTTCAAGGGGAGCAGCTCCGCGAGATGAAGGAGCTCCTAGGATGAGGCTGTGCACCGTGTGGTTCCCGACCAGGATGCCAAGCTTCGGGGGGCGGTCGATCACATTTAGTAGAAGCTCGATAGTTTCGGGGGGCTGACGAGTTCAACATTCAGCTGGTTCGTGAACTCGTGCTGACATTGACATTGAGATGGGGGCGATAGTGGTTCGGGTCTTCGCACGATGCATCAATAACACGGGCCAGAACAGGCAACATCCATTCGTGCTATTGTTCTCCGTGTCGAGGAACCTCATGCGAGAATTTTCTCTGGACGCAAACAGTTTGTCTCACCGATCGGATGCTCAGCCCGACTGGTGAAGAGCGCACCCTTTGTGCTTACTCCATAATTCGCAGGGCGATGCTCGACCTCGCATCCACTCTCTCATGTTCCTCCTTCTACGGCAATCGCGCGGTGATTGGCAAGGCGGCGCGCGCGATTCCGATGGGCCAGCTGCCATGGGAGCTCCGCGTCCGTGGTGGCCATCCCTTTGATAGCTGCAAGCTGTTCTTGATTCGGGGCAGAGCGGCGCTCCATGACCACGCAGATGGGAGCCCTGCGCCGACGGCGAGTGATGAGGACAAGAGACGGCGCGCAGGATGCGTCATGACAGTGTTAAGTCAAATGCGTCCCTGCGTCCGCGGGCGCGGGTTCTCCCGGGGGTCTAGCTCTTCGGAGACCGCGGCCCCTCGGGCCTCGGCAATCGCGTGCCCAGCTCTCCCTCGGGGCCTGCCCCCCTCGGCGCGAGCCGGCCGCTGTGGCGCGCCACGTCGGACAGTTCATCTCCGCGCCAAGGTGTTTCGCCAACCATCTCACTTGCAATTCGTAGTTCGTCTGGGGGGGCATATTTCGCCAGACCCTGCCCGCGGGGCGCGAGAGGCGTCGTCGCCCTTTTCTGCATCCCCATGCTCTTCGGAACAGGCGCGCGCCCTTTTCTCCCCGCGCCGTTGCCTCTCCTGTTGCAAGCGAGGGTTGGTAGCAGATGTGCGACCTGGTTCGGGGGTCTCCCGCGGCCTGCTTCAGGGGTTTTCGGGGCCGCGGCATGCGCGGGCGTGCTTCTGGGGGGGGGGCGGTTATTGTCGAAAGCGTTTAAGTTGTCTGTTAAGTTTTGATCTTGCTCCCGGCGGAAGTCCGTCGACGATCGTCGCCGCTAAACCTGCGTTGCAGCTCTGTTCTTGCGCGCGGAGAGCGCTGGTCGGCGGCGGGAATTGATTGGGCCTGCTAATGGTCGACGTTTGCGCGCCCGCGACACCTGACCCTGCGGGCGCGCGCCGCAGGTGCCCTGATCTCACCGGGGCGTTACATCCCAGCGCTTCCCGCGCCCCCGTCCGTTTGGCGGGGGTTGGATGCGCGCGGGCGCAGCGGGCGGTCGGTCTCGGGCTGACTCGGCGCGGGCGGCGGAACAGGGGCCGTTGCAGCGCGCCTTGCGCCCCGGACCCAATTGCGCCAGCGTTGCCCGACTCGTCGCGCTAAGCGCGAGCAGGTTGTTCGAGGGATCTCCCGTCAGGGCTCCGTCTTTCCTTCGCTTCCAGCCCCCGCCCTGAACGATTTATCGTTCGCGGCGAATGCCGCGGGGCATGCGGCGAGGCCAGGTGCTCCTTCTGATCGCGCCCCGCGAGCGCTGCGATCTCGACCCGGCCCCCTTCTCCGTCGCCCGCCCAGATCCCGACGTGGATTGCCCGACGCGAGCTGCGCCGTTGTTTTCGCGGCAGCGCAGTCCTCGATATCGAGCCCGGGCTGCCTCCCCAAGGGTAGCTCGCGCGAGTGGGCGCGCTTGTTTTTGGCAGCGCGCGCCAGTCTTTGCGCGTCGTCATAGAGACCCCCCCTGAAATGCGCGCGAGGAACGTCGCTTCGCTTCGACGGCCCCTCGTGGATGGCGATGCGGGAAGTCCCCCCCGCGCATTTCCACAGGCCGCTCTCGCCCAACTCTCCCGGCCCATTTCACCCCCCCCGATCTGCGCGAGCGATGCGGGCACGGGGGGGATGGGCACAATGCCCAACAGCAGTTCCTGTTCATTGTGAACAGGACTCGCTGTCCGCGCCGCCGCGGCCAGCGTCCGTTTGAGACAGGTGGCCGCCGCCTGCCCAACAGCGGCCGCCGTTGGTTTGGGAGAACATTTGTCGTTGGGCATTGTGCCCATTCTTCTGTGCCCATTGCAGGCGTCCGAACCCGAGCGGGGACTTGCGCGGGCGTTGCGGGGCTTGGAGCGTCGGCGCCGTCGCGGCATTGCCCTTGGCGCAGGGCTGAGGAGCGGGCGCCGGGGGCCCGGGGGCGCGAGGGCAGGGCATGGGTCACGATGGGGCGCGAACGCGGTGCCCTTGCGATTCTGGACCCCGATAGGAACGACTGCGACCCCCGCCCGAATCGAGCCCGGCCTGCGCGCAGAAGACCCCAGTCAGGCGCTTGCGGAGAAGACCTCGGTCAGGGCGATTTGGTTCGGTCCTGATCTACGCCTGGCTCGTCGAGTCGGCGCCCGCGCAGCGGGCCCGAGAGGTGGCGCATTTCATCGAGGTGGTCCGCGTCCACGAACACTCGTCTCCTGGGGGGATGGCGCCCCTTATGCTGTCTGGATGGCTGGGCGAGCTGCAAATTATCCGATCTTGTTTTGCGGAATGCACAGGGCTGGCGGCAGCCTGCGGGGGGAGGGGGCTCGCCGACGCGACGAAGAGAGGCGCGGTGCGTGTCCAACTGGCGGGTGCAATGGGGGGCGAAGGACCAGCCGCCCTTGCGCGATCTCCCGAGAAGATCCGCCTCTTGACCCTCGCGAGCACTGGCGCGGAATTGCTGGGCGGCGCATTCTCATTTGGATTGCAGCGCGCGGTCGGCGGGATAATGGGCCCCATCCAGAGTGGGCGTTGCCGGCAGGGGCCTTCTGGACAGCGCTGTCGGAATCAATGTGTGGGGTCTCTGGCAGATGCTAACTGGCAGAGGCAGGGCGGGGTGTCTCCTCGCGCGTTGCTGAGCTGCTTTTCCCGTCGCTTATGGCCCCGTGGGCCCTCGCGGCGTTCGCTGCCGCGGGCGCCCTTGGATCTGGGCGCCCGAAATGAGTGCGGAAAAAAGGGGTACAATGCGCAACAGGACTCGCTGTCGGAGTCGCCGCGGCCAGCGTCCGTTTAAGACAGGAGGCCGCCTGCCCAACGGCGGCCGCTGTTGGTTTGGGACAACATTTATCGCTGGGCATTGTACACACATTTTATCCGCATTCATTTCGGGCGTCCAAATTGGAGGGGGGCAGGATATTCCATGGGCAGCTATGCCTGGACTACCCCGCCCCCGCGCCCCTCTTGGGCTACGCGGTCGGCCCAGTCCTTCGCTGGCTCGCAGCGAGGTTGACAGAGCGCGTTTCTCGCGCCGCGCCCATGTTTGCGACCCTGCATTCTGCCTCGCCAGTGCCCCGACTGACGGGCAGGCGCCTTTGTCCCGATGCTGAAAAAAAGTGGACCGAGCCGTCGGGCCGATTCTGCCGATGCGCACAGCGTCGGTGGCTTGAATGCTGGGCCATGGACGTCCTTCGGAACGCTGAGGCAGGCAGGAGCGTGCTTTCCAGGTGCTGGGCATCGCGGGTGCCCCGCTCTCCTTGCAATTCCGGCCAGGCCCTGGCGCCCTGGGAAAGGTTTGGACGAACGTTGTCCATGATTTTGGATGGCCGCGCGGTGGTCTGCGCGGGCTGAGCGGGGGGCTTCCTGCGACGATCGAGCTGTCCTACTCTCGCAGTTTGTCGCTTCCGTCGCGCCAGCTCCAGTTGCGCCCGGTGGCCCCCCCTCGTCTCAGGATGGCGCGCAAAAGGTTGCGTGGGCATTGTTGGCTGGCCCCCGCATCGTCAGAACGCGCGTGAATTATGATGCCTGCCCGAAGGCCGCTCCACTCCGCGTGCCCATGCCACGTGGGCGCGTAGACATGATCCACCGCGGCATCGAGGCGCCCGCGGTCTCTCTCGGACGTACGACGACTCCACCCTTGATCGCCTGAGCCCCGAGTGGCGGCGTCAGTCTTGCACCGGGGCCGCAGCTGGCGAAGCCGCCGCGCGCGACGCGCCCAGCCCGCCCCCGGAGCTCGCGCGCAACGACCCAACGGCTGAAAGCCATTCGGGCCCCGCCATGCCCCCCGGGGCCGTGGTCGTCAGGGGCCGCAAGCGGGCGGGGCAAGGAAGGTTAGCGCTCGCATTGTGGGGCGCCTTCGGCGGCACCTGTAGCTTGGGGAACCCCTGGCGGGCGCACTTCTGAGAGGAGGGCCGCTTCCTTCTTGGATTGAGAAGCTGGACAGTGACGCTGGCCATTAGTTCTCTGCTGCCTGCGGCCGCAGTGGGGCAGGTCTCGCGTCGTGACCTAATAGGCTTCGCCCTGATATATGGTCTTGTCTCTGCCCATAACGCCCGTCGGACGGGGGTGGTCTGTCCTTGTTTTTTCTTTGGAGCTTCGTCTGCGGCCACTTGCCCGGCGGCGCCCTGGACTCCCAGAGGCTCTGAGGGCCATCGGCGGTTGCGCGGCTGCCCCCGTCGCCCCCCCCCCCCCGCGCCCCGAGTTGATTGCGGGCGGTGTACAGCGGGGGTGAACGTCCTGAGCCCGACGAGTGTCTTAGAATAGGGCGGCCCCTTGTTCCCGGGAGGTGCCCCCGAAGGGCAGTTTGGCGCGGTCGAGCCGAAACGCGGGCCCCGACGGGCCCTTCGCGATTATCTACGGTCTCCAGCCTTTCTCTCCCCTTGCATCTCCTCGCTTCCGATTTCCAGCCGTATCTTTCATGCAGCTCACTCAACCTCCTGTTCCTTCCTCCTTGCATGGCGCCAGCGCGAGACATCCCCTCTCTTGGCCGCAAGCGCAAAGGATTCCGCGTCGCCAAATGTTGGAGTGAGTTCTCCCGCGAAGACGGCGCCCTCGTGCGGCGTGGCCCCCGATCCTCCAGTGCGGGAGCCCCCCCATGCCGTTCGCCACCCACCAAACTACCCCGACTCAGCCCGAAGGCCCCGATTCGCCCACCATCCCTAGTTTGGAGGGGACGTCGGGGAATATTGAAAACAGCACATTTGAAACCCAGCCCCCCCGATCCGATGTTTGCGTTTTCGGTCTGGGTTAGGTTGTCCGGCAGGCAGTCAGCCGCCGGCGGGCGCCCGCCCCTGCGCCGCAGCTTCTCATGGAAGCACTGGGCGCCCTCCTGCAAACGAGAATGCCGCGCTGCAAGTGTTCTCTCGGAGTGAGTGGACCTGGTGCTCGTTGGCGGTCCATTCCCGAAGCCAGGTGCGCTGGCAGCCTAATGGGTCCTCGTTTTCTCTTGTGCTCCCTCCCCCCTGTTTTGCGGTGTCCCTTGCGCGCCCCCCGTGCTGCTGTTGCTTCGTCGCTTGGTGCTGTTGCGTGCTCCCGTCCCCTGCGTGTCCCCCCTGCCGCTGCCTCCGCTGCGCTTGCGCCGCTGCTGGTGGCGGTGCGGGTTGGGTTGGGCCTGTTCGGCTTGGCGCGGCGCGTTGGCGGGCCTCGTCCCGACCGACGGTCGGCGCCGGATCGTGTTTTTGTTTTCTTCTGTCGCGTTCGCGCCGGGGTGCCCCGCAGGTGGTCGACCGAGTGCCCCTACCGCCGCCGCCGCTGCTGCCATGTCCCTCTTTTTTCGACCTTTCAATGTGTAGGCGGCACTCTGCCGCTCCATGAACATTGAGCTGTGACATCGAATGCGCGCCTGCGGTGGGGCAGAATTCCTCCGCCTCCTCCTCCTCCTGCTCCTCCTGCTCCTCCTGCTCCTCCTCCTCCTCCTCCTCCTCCTCCTCGTCGTCGTCGTCCTGGTCCTTTTCCTCCTCTTCTTCCTCTTCCTCCTCTCCTCCTCTTCCTCCTCCTCCCCTTCTTCCCCCTCCTCTTCCTCCTCCTCATGTTCCTCCTCCTCCTCCTCCTCTTCCCCCCCATCTTCCTATTCCTCTTCCTGTTCCTCTCCCTCCTCCTGCTCCCGTGCCTCTTCCCCTTCCGTCTCTTCTTTTTCTTGAACCTGTTCCTCCTCCTGCTCCCTTTCCTTCCTCTCCTCCTCCTTCTCCTCCTCTTTTCCCTTTTCGTCCCTCCTCTTCCTTTTCCCTTTTCGTCCCTTCTCCTCCTGCTCCTCATCCTTTTCATCCTTCTCCTGCTTCTCGTGTTTATATTTTCCTCCACCTGCTCCTCCGTGCTGCTCCTCCTCCTCCCCCTTGTCCCCTCCCTCCTCCGTTTCTTCCCCCCTTTTCCAGTTTCCTCCTCCTCCTCCTTCTCTTCCTCCTCCTCCTCTTGCTCCTCCTTCTCCTCCTCCTCCTCCTCCTCCTCCTCCTCCTCCTCCTTAAAGCGCCCTCGTGGTTCTGATGCCGTCTAGTACTGAGCATGATCTGGTTCCCGATGGGAAGATGCCGTGAAATGCAGGTGTTGTTCCAAAGTAGCTAGCGCTGTCGAGAATTGTACAACGTTTTTTATTCCAGGTGCTCGGGACCCCCCAAAATCGGTGGTGACCATCGTTTAGTTCGTTGGGGTCCCGCGGGTATTTCTGAGCATTGTTGCCACTACAGCCTTAGCACCGATACGTATGCTAAGAAATTAAAGGGGGATTGTAGTGGGCCGCCCCTCAAGAAGTCTACGTTGGCGGACGTTCGGTAGATGGTCAAGGCTCTAGCCGCTGGACGTGAGCCCAAGACTAGGCGGCCCATCCCTCTCCTGCCTGTCGCCCCTCCGTGTGCTGCCGCTAGCACAGCTGCACCCTCGAGCCCCGACGCGCTCGGTCGAGGGTCTGCTGCCCTCCGCCTTGAGGGGGCGGCCCGTGTGGGGGGGGAGGTCGGGTCGGACGGGGGGGTGGGGCCGGGATCGGACTAAGCCTCTGTCTTTCGCTGCTGGTGCGATCTCCTCGCGTCCAGCACTGTTGTCCCCAGGGGTCCTCCCCCACCTGTGGGTTTTGGTCCCTGGCTGACGCCCTCCGCTGGGCCTGGTGGGTGGCCGCACCCTTTCGGTGCCTAGTCCTTGGCCCAGCTGGGCCTAGTCGGTGCTTTGTGCAGATCAATTCGGCCCCCTCCCGTTCCTATGGGTTCGGTTGGGGCTCCCCTTCTGGACACCTCCTCCTTGTTTTCCTCCTGCTTTCTTTTCTCGCCCGCTTTACCGTCCGTGCGTCCTCGTCTTCGCCAACGGCGGGCACAATGCGGTGGTCATCTGATTCATCCTTGCAGCCACCCCACCGACCACGCCGCCGTTGGCGACGTCTGCCTCCGCCACCGTCGCCGTCGGCGTTTTCGCCCCCTTCCATGGGCCGGGAGGATCGAGGGACAGGGTACCGAGGATTTTTGTTTGTTCAACCAGCTCGGAATTATTCTGGGCCTCATGTGGCGCCCACGTTGCCACGGCTGGACGCGCCTTTACATTATGACCCGAATCCACTGCTAGACAGGTATGGGTGGTCGACTTAAAGAAAAGGCCCCGGTCGTCCCTTGTCTTTTCCACCCTTCCCCCTCCCGCCCCCCTTCGCCCCGTCCCCCCCGTCTTCTCCTTTGTTCCTTTCTCTTGTCCTTCCTCCTCCCCCGCGTCCTTCGAAGGACGCGTTCTCCTACCCCGTCGAAAACTTGAACCTGGCGGACCTCGCAGGCGCCTTGGAGCCCCGCGCGGTGCCATTCCAGCGGCGTTTTACACAATAGCATAGCGGAGCCACCAGTGAGTTGGGGAAATCAAATTCGCCGGCGCACTGTTTGGGCAAGGGAGGGGGCAGGCCTTCTCACAAAACGGCTGGATGTTTCGGAGTCCCTCCAGTATTTGGGGGAACTCCCCGCGTCTTCGGGGAGGGTTGAGGAAACGTTTCAGAGGGCCCGGCGCCCTCTTATCCTTCTGGGAAGGTCCGGCCCCTCTTTGAAGCTTGCGGCGTCCCGCATCCTATATTTCAGTTCGCCCAGCTGGTGCCGAGAGGGGTTGGGGCGAACAGGATCTCGACATGTCCAGCTCAGTCCCTGGAGAGCACAGCCCATCGGAACACCAGTGGGTTGGACCCTCTGCCCTTCCCGGCCTGGGCGCGCCGCCAACCACCTGCGGGAGACGCAGTCCACATCCGGAGCCGCGGCCTGCCGAGCCTCGGCCGCTCGATCGCCGTCGAGGCGGCGGGGCGTGAGGCCGCCCGGGCTCTCCAGGCAGCACGGGCCGTGTCGGCTTGGTCCAGGCCTCCCAGGTGGGGTCGGAGGATCGCGCCGCATCGCCGATGCATCGACGATGCGGCTCGATATGGAGCCCGTGTCTCCCCACACCGACGTCGCCAATGCATCGCCGGCGTCGCCGATGCATCGCCGATACATCGGCGATGCATTGGCAATGCGGCGTGATCCTTCGACCCCATTTACACGGACCGCATCCAGGAGGCCTCTTCTTGGAGGACAGAGAGCACCCGCTTCCAGAAGACCAACCTCTGTTGACGTATACCAAGTACCGCATTCATTTTCGAGCCTCATTCGTTTATAGACACATTGGGCGCCGTAGCGGATACAAACTAATTCGGGGTGGGTACGTCTATATACAACGTTGCTGCTGCGGTCGGCGCAGTACAAGGTCGGAGAAAGGATCGATCCGTCACCGGCATGGTACTCCAAGCTCTGACCCCAGGCTTGTGGGCAAGCCTCCGGGACGATGTCAGAGTCCCAACTGGTCAGGTCCGGGTCGTTGTCAGCGGTAGTATTTGATGCCTTCCTCAGGGGCCCAAACAAGAGTTGCCCCTGACTAGAGTTACTCCAAATAAGGCGGGCGTCGAACCACTGCCGAACCATCAGGGCCAGTGGTGGTCAGGGGTAGCTCCTGATTCGTGCCTCGGGAGACCTGGCCAGAGTTGCCCATGACGGGAGCTACCTCGGATAATTCTAGACGTTTCGCCTAAACCCACCAGCCCATCCCGAAACGAGGCCCAGACGAGGTGCCTCGATCAGGGATGTGGAAGAGCACACAGTGGACTGAAAGGTTGGTAAGACGTCATACCCCAAGGGGGAGAGGATGGAGGATGAACCAGAGGATAAGCAGGAGGAGGATGAGAGGGCGAAGATGGATGATAAGAAAACGATCGTGGATGAGAGGACGAAGATCAGGGAGACCATTCAGCAAGAGGTGGGTGTCATCAATACAGCCTTAAACGGGCGTGTCGACGATATCGACAGGAAGGTTATTGACGTCGAGAAGCGCACCACCCAGCTCGAATCCACTGTTGCGTCCATGGAGGCGCAGCTTACAGCCAGTCGTGCGGGCGGGACGGGTGGACCGCCGTGGGTACCAGCACATGTCGGCATCAAGGGTTCCTGCACGTGAGAAGAACACAAGGCCAAGGGCATCAGAAAGCCAGAAGCGGTTAACCTGTTGACTAAGTTGATCGGATTTTTAGGAGAAGACCTCAAGCCGCATGTGGGCGACGCGCAGATTCGAGGACAGCGTGGACACCAAATCAGAGTTCCTTTCGCCGATGGGCACGCGGCTCTTGTGGCAGATATTGGGCGATATGTCCTCGCAGATGAGGCGAACTACTATAATGGTGGCATCAAGCTATGGGCTCAGACCCAACACTCCCCCCAGGTCCAAAAGAAGTACTCCATGACAGGGAAGGTCACGGTCTGGGCGAAGACCAAAGTCCCGACAACTCATACGGTGCGGACGTTTTGGTCTCCAGATTTTGCTGTCTACGCGGAGGGCAGGAATAAGGCCATCTTGATCGCGACTATCTCGGAACACGGGCCGGAGTGGGACAGCGACGGCCTGCAGCTCCTGAACATCAGGGACTTCGCCTCGGCGCACCGCCAGCTGCGCTGCTTCAGGCGCGGCCTGCATTAGGACACCTCCGGAGATTGCATGCCAGAATGCGTTGGCACGTCCACCGCAATTTCTTGGAACATACGTCACAAGTCGCAAGGGCGCCTACATGCCATCACACAGCTATGAAGGCCCAATCGTTGGGGTCGGTTGTAGTATGTCTCCAGGAATGCACGGTAGTCTTGCTAATGGTTTCGTCGTTGTCAACGATATTCGCAGGCAGCCCAACGGGGAATCCGTACATTTCTGGGCTCTCAGCACTTGCTGCATGTCGGGAGCCCCTGGCGAATTGTGGACGTGCGGGGTCCGCTGGAACATGTCGAAGGGGTCCCAGATTGACTATAGCCACGTCCTCCAATCTCGGTGGCGTGGCGCATGCCATGCGACACCTGCCCCTAGCATGGGAGAAAGGTTTTGATCACCGACTTGTGGTCGCTGAGCTATCAGGCACTGCCCCCTCTTACGTTCCCAGGTCCAGGGGGAGATCTGTGTGCTGCTGGCGACCGGCCGACGACCTCGCTTTTTAGTCATTCGAAAAAGTGTGCGTCTCTCCTGGAATCTTGGGGTCTTCGCTGGACGACTTGGAGGATCGATTGCGGCATTTTGCCAAGACCGTCGAACGCGTGACGGGCCCCATGTTTCCAGAGCAGTCCTCTGAAGACGAGCAGTTGCCAGCGCTAGCAACGGGCGCCTTGCCAGGTGGCTCGCCGTCAGCAGCCGTCCGGCACCAAACTCGCGCATTGCATCGAAAACGATTGAAGAAACGCAGGGAACGAGCAAGTCAGAAAACTGAAGACGTTATCGGTGTCGCAGTCGCGTTGCTGCACGATGCCTACATGCTTGCAGCTGGACGGACGCCTGACCGCAGACCGTGAACAGCGGTTACAACATGCATGTCGGCATGGGCGGGCTCGCTTCTCCGATGCCGGCAACACTGCCGGAAAACAGTTCGATCGATTGCAAATCAATTGACAGTGCCTCGCAACGAGGTCATCGACGGCTCCGCCAAGACAGCAATCGAACTTTTGGGATGTCATGCAGGCGAAGGCCATGCTTTGACCTGGATCCTGGCTGGGCCCCCACGGCGTTCCTCCTGAAGTGTTTATTCCGTTGCCACGCACTGCTTTGATGCACATTCGGGAACTCTTCCGTTGTCGAGCTCTTTGGAGTTTCTGGGGATTTTGTTTGCTGGAAAGTCGTCGAGCTTATAGGCCTCCCGAAAAAGAGGTGCATCACACATTTCGGCGGTTGCCGCTGGGTAGGCAAGACAAGCGCGTTGCAGAGGTGGTACATGAGATCCCCGCGGCCATCAGCGTTGCACCAACTACGCCTTCGCAGCGTCCACGCGTTCGGATTTAAGGAGGTTGCAGACCAGAGCGCGTATCTGGATTGATACTACAAGTCCTCTGTATATCCGATGCGCGGGTTTTTTTCTTCTGCGCTGCGCCGCCCGAGACGTTGCGACGGCATTCGATTCAATGGGGCGCGACGTGATGTGCGATGTCCTGACAGATCGTGGGGTTCAATACGGCTGCGTGGCGTTGCTCATGCGGGATCTCACTGGCGTCTCTGCGACCGCGCAAGTTGCTGGCGCCGGCGCTGCTGAGAGCTTTGCGCGCGGGGAGGCGCGCAGGGTGCAGTAGAAACGCCCGACATGTGGAATTTCATTCTCGAAGCCCTCATGGAACCGTTGGTTGACTCATGGCTTTCCAACGGATTTGGCTTCACCATGGATGGAGCGGTATACGCGCACATCCTTTGGGCTGACGACATTTTTTTTGTTCGCGTCTTGCCGCGAGCGCACGGGGGTCATGATTGGGGGTTTGGGTGCCGCCCATGCGCGCGACGGGCTTCCGTGGAAACAGTCATCATTGCAGTATTTGGTTGGCCCCGCTTCTGCGCGCGATGCCCTGCCGCGTCTCGCCGCCCAGCAGGGCGGGGGCGGCGCGCAGCGCGAGCGCGTGCATCTCTTACTTGTCGCGGGCGCACTCGAGCACCAATGCGCCCCGTCGCCAGGGGCCCTTCTCAAGTCGCTGCTGGCGGAGTGGACGCGTGTGTCCGCCGCGTCTGCGGCTTTTGGATGCTCGGTTGGCATTTGAATCATTTGAATCAAAGCTGGTTGCCGCGGGTTGAATCTTGGGTGATGGGCTACGCGCGCCAGTTTCCTGAAGCCCCGTCCAAGACAGGACGAAGGCCGATCGAGTTACGTACGGCGCACCGCGATGACGGCGCACAAGTGTTTCGAAGCTTGCGCATTGAAGCCGCTGCGCATCAGATTCTTGATGGCAGTCTTCAAGGCAGCTTGGCATGAACGGTCGAACGAATCCTGGTTGCTCGGGAGTGCGAGGTTGCATCGCACCACGCGGGAAAGGGGGACGATTTGTACGTTCTTTCCAAAGCGGCGCCGCCGTGGCGAAGGTCACGCCCACCGTGTGTCGGGCGCTGGCCGCATCCCGTGGGGGGGGGGGGTGCCTTTCTTTCTGCCTTGCTTTCGGACTGCACTGGAGGTGCTTTCGAGGCAGGTGCGAGAACATGACGCACTGGATGCGGCACTACGGGGCGTTTACGGACACTGTCTGCACTGCGTGGCATCTCTCACGACTGGAGCACAGCCCCCGCTGTCCACCAGACCCGGTCCTGGGCACTGTCCGCGAGCACACCATGGATAACACTTCGGACTTACAGCTGCGCCCCGATGACAAGATGTGGGACCTTGGAGGCCGCCGGCTGCAGGTGCGGGTTGACAACAAGACAGTTGCGGACCTCGCGAATGGGAGAGCGGTTCTGGCCGACGACTCGTTTCGGCCATTATTCGTGCGCATTCTGAGGGAAATTGCGGCTCCGAGCGAACGCGGCTTGCTACCGATGCGGGGGCATATCCTGCTCGCCCGTTGGAGGCGCAGAGAATACAACAACGTAGCGGATTACGTTGCCAACCACATCTTAGAGACAGAGACATCATGGAGGTGGCGCCATTCTTATCACGCTCGAGCCAGGATGGTTCCTAGACTCCTGGTTTGTTCCGACGGCGGTTTTGCGTTATAACGCGGTGCTGCAGCGAGTTGCCTCATTGATCTGTCCGCCGAGAGGCAAGTTCCTGTTGACACCAGAGGCACGCACATGCGCTGCTGTCGCAGCGCCTTCGAGGCTGAAGCTGTGGCGCTCGACGAAGGCTTCGAGGCGTCCCTCTCGCTTGCAGGTAGACATTATCACCCCCCTCCCTCTGTGAATGACTTCCTCCTGGCACTTGGCATGTCAGTTTCCGGAGTAGTGCTGTAGCACCCATTTTCAACGTGCGCCTCCTGAGGCTTGGCACGAGCGTAAAGAAAGAAAGGAGGAGGACGAGGAGGAGGAGGAGAGAGACAAAAAGGGGAAGAGGTGGAGGAGGGGGAGTAGGATGTAGGAGAATTAGGCGGATCAGGAAGAGGAGGAGGAGGAAGAGGAAAAGGAGGAGGGGAAGCAGAAAGACCAGAGGCATGTTGGATTCCTGTGGGAGTCTCTTCGAATGTCGTCCGAGAGCTTCTTGGAGGCCCTTTGGGTCGTTTGTGGCGTCTTTTGGCAGTCCATGGGCCTCTTTGGGTGCTCCTAGGGGGCCTCTTGGGGCCTTTTGGAGGTCTCTTGGGGGCATTCGGGGGGCATCTTAGGGTTCTCTGTGGGGCGTGCCTCCGGTCCGTTTTGGGGCACCTTGGGGGGAGTCGGGGGCTATCTTGCGGCCCGCGTGGGGGAGGTCGATCAAAGAAGGAAGGGGAAGTAAATTTGCCCCCCCCGGCCTCCAGTTAGCCAAAATGTGGCTCACACCCTGATTGTGACAATGATGTTAGCCTTGTCGCCGAGGCCATCTTGGGCGTTCCAACGGGTCTCGACCACCCCCGCGCCCAGGTCAAAGGGGACAGGGTAAATCCCTCACCGAAGGGGCAGAAGGGAGCTGGAAGAGGAAGCTCGCTAAACCACTCACGCCCACAGGGCTGGTGGGATTCGGACGTCCAACTGCTCCCGCTCATAGGGGCTGGGGGCGGTCAGGGGTAAGTCCTGGTGGGTGCGTCGGGGGCCCCCAAACCGGTGTGTCCCCAGACCGGAGTTATCCCTGATGATTGGGTCGTCCAACGAAGCCATTTGATAGCATATGCAAGTGATTGTCGCTTTTGTCGCTCTCGCTGCCTTGCTGCTGCCTTGCTCCATTCTCCTCTTGCACGGCACTGTTGTGGGCATCGCGGGAACACCTTCTGTCAGGGCAGTGCGCAGCAGCAGTTAGCCTTGGCCTTAGCTCAGCAGGGTGACGCCTTAGATGCACATCCTCTTGCGCTGCCGCGTGTGTCCGCCGCCGCGATCGGGAGGAGCGGCGGGGAAGTGTCAAGGATGGCAGGACAGTGAAGAACCCTTCTCCTAGCCTGGTGGTGACTGGATGGGTGAGTATCCACTCGCGCTGCCGCGCGAGTCTGCCGCCGCGCTCTTTTGGGGCGGGGGGCGCGTCGCCAAGGGCGGGCCCAGGGGCAATGTTAGGCCAGATAGGCTCGGGGGGGGTTACCGAACCCAAATCGCCCCAATGATCGCCGACAGGGGCCCTGTAGCCCAGCCTCACCTTGGAATCCAGCGCCAATGCCTTGCTGGGCAAAGGTATGGACTGGGGTTACGGAGGGCAGGGGCTTCACACAGTTGGGAGGAGTTTGTGAATGCAGTATGGGTCTGGCTTGCAGTGCTTTGGCGCAGGCGCATGTACCCCGATCGCTAGCATCTGGTATATATGCTGATCGATGTCGTTTCGCTTGCGTCGTCCTTCTCCCTGCTCCCTCTTTCGCCCCCTCCCCCTCCTCATTGCTCTCCCCTGGAGGGGTCGGTGGCATCCGCGGGGCAGGCTGAAGAGCGCCCCTTCCCTCCCCTCCCTCCTTGTTCGAAGAGCGCAGCTTCAATCTCGCGTGCCCTCGTCTTCAGCGTTATGCCACCCGTGAGATAATTGAGCAGGGTGGCGTTGCCAAGTATCTGGGGTGGCCCATGTGAGCAGTTTGGGGCGGCGCGCTACTAGCAGGAACGGTGATTGAGTTAGAGTTTCCGCGGATCTCAGGGCTGGTCCAGGAGGGGGGCCGTGGTTTAGCACGACGCGGGGGTCTGGGGCTGATCGGGGTCATGGGAGATAAGAGGGTGAAGTGGAGGGGTGGCGTAGGGTTCTGGGGATGAACGGAAAGGAAGAGCGATAAGGAAAGTGACCTTGTATTAGCTGCGGCATCGGTGTCAACATCATGGGGACGAAGGCGAGGTGGGCAACAGGAGGGGGGATACGTAACATCGGGGCATAGAGGAGCGGAGATAGGTAAGGACCCAGATGAGAGTCGCGTCGGAAGGAGGAAGAGGAGGCGGAACGATATGCACTGCCATGGGGTGGCAGCGAAATGAAAAGGAAGCGCACGATGGGGGGGAATCGGATGGGCATGCTGACGATGAGGCGAAGGGGAAGGGACATAAGGAGGATGAGGGGGATCTGGCATGTGGGTGATGCGTGCGCCAGTATCACGCAGCTAAGCCGCGTCTTGCGTGTCCGCATAGAACTCCTTAGAGGATAATGGCGACTTGCAATGTTTTACAATCTAGATAGTGTGGCGCGGCGTGCGTCCAAGTCGAATGGTCGAGTCAACGACGCTCTTTGACGTAGCGCGCATGCCGCCCCTCGTCGCCATACCAGGTATGCATTGGTCCAGTGGATCCATGTATCCACGTTTGTCTCATTATGTCTTCGAAAAAAACATGCCAACGCTGCAATCCCAGTCTCACCTAGGAAAGTGCGCATTCGCTTTTTGCGGAGCCTATCGCCGACGTATCGGCGATGCATCGCCGAGTCCAGTTTTACACCTGCTCGCCCGAGCTTCCCCCCCCAACTTTGCGTCTCAGAGTTGCGGCATGTGCCACGGAACCTCTTTGGATCTTGTATGTGTCCAGGGGTGTCGTAAGCAGTGAAGACGTGTTGGGCTCCGTGCGCCAGGGGCCCTGATCATCTCGTTGCGTCGGAGAAAAAACGGACAACGCACAAGGGCCTGGCGCACTCTTCTGTACGCTGGCGCGCCGATGGGACGCGGTTGCCAGGTGCGGTGGCACGAGGGCGAATTACGCCCAGGTTGAACCAGCTTCGTGTGCACGGGAACGACGCCGAAGCTGCCAATCCCAGTAACATCGATTTCCAGCGACCACTCGGCAGAGACGACCTGGCGGATGCAGGGTGCAGGGTGGGCAGTCTGGACGTTGGAGGAAGGGAGGCTTCACCCGCCAGCCTGAGGCCGATCTAATGTGCAACATTGCCAGGCTTCGGATCGACAGGATCAGCGGGAAAACGGGAAGAGCTACGAATCGGATAGCCGCACGCCGCGCGAGGTGGGCGGACAAGGGACGCCTCGCCTTGACAGTCTTTCTCTCCATCCATCTGCTCTTGTTGGTCGGGGAGTGGCAGCTGCTAGGCACGTCTCCTTCTGGGCGCGGTGTAGGGGGTCTGGCGTCGCCTGCGCCGCGCGCCCACGCGTCCCGCAGGCGTCCTTTGGTACCTCCACAACGAGGCGCCCTCTGGCAGCGGGGGGGCAGGTGCTCTCGCGGGGTTCGCCTCGGGAGCCCATTCTCGAAGGTCTCGAGTCTGGCACCAGCTCCAGCATCGTTGGCTGCCTCAACCATGATCCTGAGCTCGTTGATGGCGGCGACACTCGGGTTTTTCAGGTGGCCGAGAGATTATCGTCAGCACTCAAATTCAGGACCATCTCCCCCTGGTGGAGGCAGCCCCTTGTGTTGGTGTTGGTGCAAATTTCCAAGCCCCAGCTTTTTGGGTGTGAGCCGCCGAGTGGGCAGCCCAATAGTCTCGAGCCCAAGATGCCTGTGGGAACCCTACCCGCTCGGCATCCGATTGGGCCAGATCCTGAGTCGACAGGGGAAACCCATGCCAGGAAACCCCCTGCTTGCCTCCAGGGTGCCCTTGGTTTCTTGGGTTTCGATGGTTTTGCGATGGAAAGCGTGACGTTCCCACACCACGAATCATTGGACGTCCTGGGGTCTCAGGATTGGGTTTCTTGCGGGAGGCTTCTTGTGGTCGAGCTCCTACTGTACTCCGCGGCTGAGCGGGCGCAGACGTCGACTGGGCCCTGAAGCGAACCCTGGGGGGTCAGGCGGGGCATTGGTATTATCTAATCTTGGCCGGCAAAAGGGTGGCGGAAGCCCAATCCCTCCCTCTCTGAGACGAGCGTCGCCTGCCAAGACGCTGATGTTGCTGAACAGCCTCCGCTGTCGTGCACCGCCGTTTCTGTGGGTCGTGGTCCCTTTCGGGGAGGGGCAGCTGGTGAGGTGTGAGGAGGCAGACTGGCCACCACTTCGGGAGCTGCCCATGGTGGATCGGCCTGATCCTCCCTCCCTCGAGAGACCGTGGGCGCAATGGATTCTCTCCCGGGTCACTTCCCAGCCCCTGGTACCGACGCGGGATGAACGAAAAGTTGGGCCTTGGTTCCAGGAACCGTTTCCCTCAGTACCCGTTGTTTGTTCGTGCCAGGTTCCAGTGCAAGGATATCTCAAGGTGTGCGGGCACTGGCGCGCTGCTCAGGCTAGCCTTCAAAACAATTGCGTAGCCGTGTGAGGCATTCCAGAAATGGCCTTGCTTTCGAGTGTCGAATGAATTGGTGTCTCTCCCTCGTCCGAAGGCGGCGGAAGTAAAACGGGGGCGGCTCCGCCGGCGGAAGGCCAGCGGAAGGCGGCGGAAAGAAACATCGGCCTGCTAAGATATGGTAATGCTTGTTGGTTCAGAGCTTCGGGTACCCACCATGCGCATGCCGGTGCCCTGCACGTTGTATCGAAGCGTGCCGCCGCCTTGCCTCCCCTGGCTCTATGGGCCTGCGCCTGGTGCTGCCTGCGGCCCTGCGGGTCAGTGTCCGCAAAGTGGCGCGTGACTGTGCTGAGCCATTCTCCCATCTTGGCTGCAGCGTCTCCCGCCACCTAAACATCGGAGCCGGCCGGGGGTCAGAGGTGGCCCAGCACTGACTCTGGCGAGCAGGAAGGGGAGGAAGAGGTACGAGGTTCTAGGTTCGAGGAGGCTTTCCGCTGGCCTCCAGGGGCCGTTTTCGGGCCCCGGGACTTTCAGAAACAAATCTTGGGAGACAAATTGCGCCAGATGGACTCCTGGAGGGGTCCAGGGACCGATTTTAAACGGAAATGGCCTCATCACCCCTCCTGACCGATTTTCTGGTGTCCCAATCAGTTCAGGCCCCCCGCCGCATCGAACCCGAAGAGCTAGGAAGACGTCAGCATCGACTTGGCACTGGGCGGCATCGTGTCATATAGGCGGTCGGCGTCCATGATAGCAAGACGCCATGCCGCAAGTGCTGCTTTGGTTTCAGCCCGCTCCACGCTGGGGTGGGTCTTCTTGTGCACTCTGATATCGGCACTGCCTGCAGATCGGCCGCTGACTGTTAGGCGGAGCGCCTGCCACAGGTCGCAATATCCAGCTGCCTGCAGCAAGCCCTGCCACCGTGCCAGCGCAGTAGCGCAGCGTGAAGGAGATTAGGTTCAATACCAACACCAGTTCAGCTCCCAGTCTGAACTCGCATGGGTCTTACAATTAGACCTCGTTCTTCGGTATGGGAGCCGCCTTGGAGCCCCTTTGAGCCAGGCAGTCTTGGGACCCTCTGGGGTCCCTCGTGGGGCAGTTTTGGGGTTTTTCTTGGGGCTCTATCAAGCTTCCCGAGGCAATCTGAAGCCGAAAGACCTCGTGAACAAAACGCATCCAGTTTTGTTGCTCCTTTCAGCGCTTTCATCTGAGCGCCTCGCTGGATGCCTCTTTTAGCGTCTCATGGTGGCTTCCTGGGGTATCTTGGGGCGATGGTGTCAGAGTGAGGGGGCCGAACGGTCATTCACTGTCCTTGGGTGCTTGGCTGAAGTGGGATTCCGAGGTGCGGATTTTTGATGTTTGCCGTTGAATCCTCATTCTATTACAGTTGGACGCACTTCATTCGCCCTGGCGCTCTCGCCTCGGCGCCGGCTTAGGCTCACGCTCAGGCGTTTCGGGGGGCCCGCAGCGCCCCCCCCAAACAGCAACAACGCCTCGGCTGGATGGTTCCTCTTCCTCTAGTCGGGACATTGGGCTCTTGCTTGCCACCGGAAGCCAGCTTTCCAACAACAACACCAGCGCTCCCGCTCGATACGTCCTTGCCTTGTGCCCAGGACCGGCGCTCCCGGCTGCAAGCGGCTCCCATTGCAAGCACGCTCCCGCTCGATAATTCCCTCCGTTCTTATTCAACACTCCCAGAGGGCCTGAGGCTTCCTTGGTCATTGTTGAATCTTCGTCTTTCGAAATTTAAAATGTTGGACACCCTGCATCCGCCCTGGCGCTCTCGCCTCTGCGCCGGATGCATTTTCTTTGAAAGTTTAGCGCACGCTCTGGCGTCTCGGGGTTGCGCCGAAACGGGTTATGTCTTCTACTCAGGGCCAGAGCTCCTGCCTCGGCGCCGCAGATGGCAACCCTTGCAAACAACGACGTTCTCGCTCGATACTTCCTCCGCTTTTACTCAAGACTCCCAGAGGCCCTGGGGCTTCCCTAGTCCCTAGTGCCGACGCTCAAGAACGGAGCATGCACTGTCAGAGGTATGCGCCGGCGCGTCCCAGGCGTGCTCCGCGTGCCAGGGGCGGCCCGGGAGCCCGCGGCGGGGACCCCGGCCTCCTCCCCCTCGTCTTCCCTCCTCCTCCTCCTCCTCCTCCTCCTCCTCCTCCTCCTCATCTTCCTCCCCCTCGTCTTCCCTCCTTCTGCTCACTCCTCTTCCTCCTCTTCTCTCCGAGGCCCAGAAGCTCCTCCGATCCAGGCCTTTCCCAAAATGCCCTGATGCCTCCTTCAAGAGGCCCCGAAGCCCGCCAGCTCAGCGTTGATGCGTCTCCAAAGGGTCCTCATGTTTCCCACGGGCTCTGAGGCTTCTTTGAGAGGCTCTGGAGGCTTTTCAAGGGGGGCTCCAGAGGCTGTACGAGGGACTCCGGAGGCTCTCCCAGTAGTGGTGGGGCCTCTCCCAAAGTTTTCTGGTTATTCTTCCATATGCCCAGGGTTTTTGTTGGCAGTTTTTTACGTCGGCGTGTTTGAAATCATTGTTTAGCGCTTTGAGGCTTGTCGGCCCCAGCAAGAAAGCATAAAACAAAACACGCTAAAACAACGATTCATCGTTTTTGTGTTTTTAGCTACGTTTCTGCGTGTTTCCAGAGCAGGTGTTTGCATTGTGTAACACTGCCGTCGATGCAGTCCTCAGTTCCTTCTCCTGGCGTGCAGTTCTCAGCCCTCCGGCTCTCTCTTTCCGACTGCTCGCCGTCCTCGGAGCCCCTCCCGGGGCGTCGGGCTTCTGGGCCCCATGGCAGATTGCCTCTCTTGGGGCCACTGGGCCTCCGGGCCTGTTTCGGGCCCGTGTTAGATTGGTGCTAGAGCGTTTCTGTTTACGTGTTTGGCTCGTCGAGGGAGAACTCCTACCGAAACGAACAATGGGAGTGAAGACAACAGGGACGACAAGGAACAGACTTCGATCAGGAATCAACAAACACTTTCAAAGTGATGATCCACACGGGCCTAACAAAGCGAAGACAATGAAGCTACACACGCTAAAATACTCTCCCGTATGTTTAGCGCTTTAAGTTCGTCGAGAGCCAAAAGTGCAAAGGTGTCAAAAATGCCCAGGGCGCTTTCAAGAAGAACCAAGGAGGCCACCCGGGCGTGGTGACACCTACAAGCAAGGCATGGTCAGAGCGATTGCGAAGACGATGTGCCATCTGGGCTGGAGATGCTCGCAAGAGGTGTTGTCAGAGTGGGATGTCTGGGTAAGGCAGTATCGGATCCCCCATGTGCAAGAACACCTGACGGGTTCATGTTGCATATATATTCATGAATCATTCGGGTACAATGTTTGTTGTTGGGTTTGTTGTAGTTGTTCTTATTGTTGTTGAATTCTCATTTCTACAAGTAGAAGTATTCTTGATCCCCCCGGTAACCATTGAGCTTTTCAATTGAAGTGCTTCTCCAGGGGCTCGCACCCTGTTTTTTACAAAGGGAAGCGAGGGGTCACCAAACTGGGCCCCTTGCCCCCGGTTTACAACAACAACTGCTCCGGCCGGATATTTCTTCACATTTGTTTCCCAGATCGCGTTCTCGCGCGTGACGTCTTCACAGATTATACAGGAATCGCGCCCTCGCGTGAGACTCCGCGCTCTCGACACTCAAGGAATCACGCTCTCACTTTGGATTTCCTGACGCTTTACTTGGGAATCGCGCTATCGCTCGAGACTTCCCCGCGATTCAAGCAGGACGCACGCTTCAGAAACCTGCCTGCTCGACCTGGCCGCCTGGGCCCGCCTTCCCGACCCGCCCGTCAGGGTCTACCCGCTCGATCTGCCCGTCTGGTTTTGTCATGCGTTTTCTGCTCCTAGCCCCCCTCTTGCTGCTCTCTCTCGTGCTCCGTCTATGTCCCACGATTTACTTGGGAGTCGCGTTATCGCTCGACACTTCCTTCATGATGGATTGACGCTTTAGCGACCCGCCCGCTCGACCTGGCCTTCTGGGCCCGCCCGTCAGGCACGCCAGTCTGGTTCTGCCGTGTGTGCTGCTTCTCCTGACCATCCTCTTGCAAACGTCGCTCGTGCTCCATCCTTCTCCCTCCCCCCTCGTCTCTTCACTTCTCCCCCCACTCACCTGTTTCAGGGGCTGCGCCAACTGCACGCGGCAGGTAGGGAAGATCTACCCCCAAGACGGAGTGTGGTCGAAGACGAAGAGGGCGGGCACCGAGGGTTTGGGACATACGTGTTGAAGGGCACGCGAGCAGATAAGAGGGAGCAGTCTGACAATGATAGGTGTTGTTGTTAGTGTTGTGGTTTGATGCTTTGCTGTTTGCTTGCTATGTGTTGTTTTTTTTGCGGTTGTTGTCCCAGTCGCGACCCGGCCCGCGACCCACCCGCGACCCACCCAGTTGCTTAGACGGAAACATCGGCGTTTGTGTTGGGCTTTTTGTGTAGTTATTTTAGCGTCGGAGCCTCGCAGACTCCCGACGACCCCGTCGCCTCCTTATCCTCTTTGTGCCGCCCCACTTCATCGCGCGGTCTGATTTCGCATGGGTCTTAATTGTACCCTCAGTGTGGGGGCCGTATTGAACCCGTCTGGGGTCATCTTGGCGGGTTCTCGGGCAGTCTTTGTGCCGTCGGGGTGAGTTTTCTCGGGAGTCAGGTTTGGGCCGTCTTGCGGCATATTGGGGCTCCCTGAAGTTTTCTCGAGTCGATCTGAAGCCGAAAGACTGTGCGCCAGTTTAGCGAGAGGTCTGAGATCGCGTGGGTCTTAATTTCGGCCTCGATTCATCAGTGTTGTTGCCGTCTTGGGCCGTCTTGGACGGTTATCGGGCAGACTTGAGGCCATCTGGGGGCTTCTTGGGGTAGTGTTGGCCTTGTCCGTGGGGCTTCTTGTGGCTCTTTGAAGCTCTCCCAAGGCGATCTGAAGTCGCAAGGCCTCGGGATAACAAAGAAGCATTCCTTTTTCCGTTGGTGTTTAATTAAGTGTTTCCCATAGCCTGGGGCCTCGGCGGAGGCCTTCTGGAGAGTCTCTTGGAGGTTTCCTGGGGCCTCGCTGGGGCACCTTGCGGAGCCGTAGGTGACTCTCCGGGGAGATTTCGGATGATCTTCAGGCATCTTGCAGCTGTTACAGGGCGGCCTTTGCCTGTCTCGGAGCCGTCTGCAGACCGCTGATTATGAGATGTATGCATTTATGTTTGGTGGACGGGTCGTTTGACCCCCGCTTGCGACCAGGGCAGGGGTCGGCTCTAGAATCTAGAGCAGACTTATCAGACAGGAGAGGCGCAATCCAACACGCCCCAACGTGCTTCTGGCACGGTGGCGGACTGCGATGCTTCTACCATGGCGGCGCAACGCTGCCAGCCCCGTACCACTTGGGAGCTGTGTAATCACCCGGTCCCCTGGAAATCGGCGAGCTTGCATCGAAGAAGGCTGCCAACTCTTCCCCGTTGCTGGATAGTCTGGTGCCTGGGAGTGGCGTGCTAGCCCCTCGCTTCAGCAAGGGTGGATGCTCGGGCCCCACCTACAGCCACACCGCGAGGAGGAGGAGGAGGAGGAGGAATCTCAGGAGGAGGAGGAGGAGGAGGAAAAGAGGACAGGGAGTGCGAGGGGGAGGGGCGGGGGGCAGAAAGGGGGGACAGAGGAGTAGGGGGGATCCTTGATCCTTGTGCCTTCGGAGGCTCATGGTCAGCCTATTGTGATGAGCTGATACAAGGACTGCGCAGGCAGCAAGACAGGCCACCACCCCTGGCCTAGGGTTCTTGAAGCAGGCGAAGAGGCCTGCGGCAGGAACTGCTCGCCGTAGGGCATGTCAAAAGCGTGCCTGCTCACTGCGGAGACGGATCGCCGCGCGGAGCTCAGGCGTGAGCTCAACTCTAGCCGGTGGGGGGGGTAGGAGGGAGCTGGGGAGGGAACGCAGGTTTTTCAGGGTTTCCCGCGGCCTCCAGAGCCCTCAGGACCCATTCCTCCGAGTCCGGGTCCACCCAGTCACGTCGTGCCCATCCAGCCAGTCGTCGGGTCCTCCCTCGGAGACCCTCGGGGTGGCGGGGCCCTCGGCGGGCCTAGGGGGAGTCTTCGCGGGCCGATCAAATCGGGATTCCCGAGTCACCTTAGCCGAATTCCGGAATCCAGAATAATATAGGGCCAAATCTTCCGAGGTCTCTTTAAACGTGTCGAGAGCTTGAAAATCTGTATCGAGTTCAGTAGGCAAGCCACTGAGGTCCATGTCCGAGGGGTCCGTCAGGTCCCATGCTGTAGACAGACTGGAATAGTTTGTGTGCCATCTCTCTACACAGCTCTAGTGTGTAACTCTTGTTAGGGGCCGAACGCCATTTGCCCGTCTCTGGTTCGATTCAAAGGAGCATCCTGTGGGCTCGTGTTTCGTGATTCCCCCCCCCCACGTCCCCGATCATGTATGGCCTCGCGCAGGGAACTAAGCCGAATGCACAGATAAGAAGTCGGGGCTCTACTGCAGTGTCCAAACACACACACACACACACTGATCAATCGAGATGTGCTTCGACGGGGGTGAGTCAGACAGGGCACAGGAAGTGGCAGGTCGCCAAGAGCTAGAACACCTTGGCTCCCATGCTGCTGCGGTATCTGGATGTTCCATCAGAGCGCATGCTCCCACCTCGAGGCAGGTTAACCTCAACCGGAGCTGACAGAGCAGGACATGGGACCCCATCTTGAATTGTTGGTGTTGCCGCTCCGATACTTCAGGTCTCACCCATCTATGCTTGAGGATCCTGAGGGGTGCAGGAGGTTCGCGACGATCTTGGGTACGTAGCTCCTGCCATCTAGCTGCAGACCAGGATTCACATGGGGGGGTCCTATGAGGCCAATGGTACGACACGTCTTGAGAAGTAGGTTCCACTTTTTTCCGATATTTGGGCGAGAGAGATCACCAAGAACATAATCGCATGCCACGTCACAATAAATCCTCATGATGGCCCATGGCCCTGCTACTCGAGCTCTATCTAGTGCGTCTTGCATGTCAGTCTTGCGGCGTTGAGTCCACAAAGGCCATGATTGGTAGCGGACAGGTCGCGGAAACAAATTCGCAGCAGGGCCCCCGTATTCTCAATGTTCGAAACGAGGCCCGTGTTGGAGAGAGTGGGAGGGAGGATCACCGAGGCGCAGATCGGAGGAGGAGGAGGAGGAGGCGGAGAAGGAGGAGGAGGAGGAGGGACGGGGGAGGAGCAGGAGCAGGAGCAGGAGCAGGAGGAGCATGTGGAGGGGTGGGGGTGGAAGAGGGGAAGCGATGATGAGTGACCAGGGAAGTGGAAGGAGGAATGCTGTGAAGGCGGAGAATGATGGAAGGGGGGCGGAACACGAAGGAGAGGAGAGGGACGAGAGACGGGGGAGGTAATGGGGCAGGGACGGTGGGGAGGGACGGGGGGGGAGCAGGACGGTGTTGGAGAGAGGGGGAGGGAGGAGGGCGGAGGCGGAGGGATGAGGAGACGGATGATGACAGAGTGAGCAGCAGCAGGAGGGGGCGGAAGAGGGGGAAAGAGCGGGGAGCGACGATGAAGGACGAGGGAGGGTAAGGACTGTTGTGGAATAGGAGGGGGAGGGAAACCAAGGCTTAGGTCGCGCCCAGGTGGTTTAGGCTCGGATGGGCCTCCAGCATCAGTCTTGCTTCCTACGTCTATACCTCTGTTTCCATTCTTACATGTATTGCGCACGACTAGGAATGCATAGGTTCATACTTGACGGGCCGTTGATTTTAGCGACAAAAGGACCTGCGATATTGATTTAGATATTGCCCCAGCAGAGCAAGTACCCGAACAGCATGGTGGAAAAGAGGGGTGCAACGGGGAGTCATCCTCTAGCGGGCACGTACGGACTGCGTTGGGATAGACCCGCCGATGGACACGCGATTGGAGCGAGCGACTCCAAAGGGTGGGATTATGTGGACGGTTCGAGCGCGAGTCACCGACACCGCGCGCCTGCCTGCTGATTTCCAACACCTCGCAGGCCACTGCCCATGCCGCTGTGTCGCAGCATTAATTTCCCTATCTCTCTTCTTCCTGCCCAATTTCCCCTCCCTACCTTCCCCTCCTTGTCTTCCCATTTCTCCTCCCTGTCTCCTGTGTCCATTCCCCATATCTTCTGCTGTCCTCTTCTTCTCCGTTGCCCTATCCCTCCTCTTCCGCCCCATCGCGTCCTCATGGTGCTGCGTCTCCCCCCGTTCTCTCGTGTGCCCCTTCGTCATCCCCCTTCCCTTCACTGTGTTTTATTCCCTTGCCATCTTCCTCCCTTTCCTGCTACTCGTCGCCATCCTTCCTTCCTCTTGCACCTTTTGTTGTTCTCCTTCCCCCTCCTTTCCTTTCCTGGTTCCTCCCTCTTCCGTCTTCTGTCGTGCTCGAACAAATTCTCCCCGTTTGTAGCTTTTGTCGTTAGTCTTCATACTGTTTCCCCGCCCTCCTAATCCCTCCTCTCTTCTGCTTCTCGACTTCCCTCCTCCCTGTGCTCTTCCACCCCTGCTTTTCCCTCCTGCCCGTCCGTCTCCGTTCCCTCCTCCAGGTCGTGGTCACGTGCCCGCGGAAGTTCAACATTAGCCGCATCCGCCGATTCAGGGTCAGCGCCCTCTTGCCTGGCTTCTCTGCCGCCGCTCATCGCCCCGTCGCACCGTCGACAGGTAGGGCGTTCCCAAGAGGGCCTCGCCCCCGAGTGAGAACTTGATTTTTCCTCTTCGGCGAGAGAATGCGGAGGCCTGGCCAATGCACCGGAAGCAAAACGGGGGCAGTTCTGCCAGCAGAGGCCCACGGAAGGCCAGCAGAAGCCAGCCAAATACAAATACCCTTCTCCCGAGAGAGTTTTTCGGAATTGAGGGTTTCCCGAGCCGGCCAGATGATCGCATGGTCTAGGATTTACCTCAGACCGCCGGCGTCCCGAACAACCAGTCAGGGCGGCAAGTTTTTCTTTGGACAAGGATGTTCAATTAGTTTGGCCTCTCGAGGCCCTCTTGAAGGAAGCTCTTGGAGCTTTCTCAGGCCTCTCGGAGACTGTTCGGTCCGTCTGGACGCCACACTGGGCGTCTTGTAGCGATCTTCGGACGACTCGGGGCTCTCCTGGACCGCCTTGAGAGTCTCTTGGGCCCCTTGTCTCGTTTGCGGTACTCTTGGACTCGTTTCGGCTTCTGTAGAGCTCACCCGGCGCGCGCCGAGACATCCCAGGAGGGGTTCTGTGCCAAGAATTTGTGGCAGACGGGTGGGTGAGGTCCTTGGAATTCTACAAGCCGACAACATGACGACAGTCTTTCTACGACGCGCAACTGCATGAGCCCTGCGGCACTCCACTACTCCAGGCCTCTCAAACGGGGTCTGGGTAGATTGGGTCGGAGTATCGCGCCGCATCGCCGATACATCTCTGATGCGGCTCGATGCGGAGCCAGATCTTCTCTTCGCAGACGTCGCCGATGCGTTGCCGACGTCGACGGTGCATTGACGATGCATCGCCGATACATCGGCGATCTGGTGCGATCCTCCAACCCCATCTACTCGGACCCCATTTGGGAGGCCTCCAATTCCACTTCGTGTTGAAGGCACGGTTGTGGATAGGACGGCGCAAGAGGCCCCCAAGAGAGCCCCAGGACGGACCCCGTGGTGACATTTGTGGACACGTGGGAAGACTGTGCCCCCAGCCACGCTCCAGAGGCCTTTGGTCAAAGATGCCCAGGCAGCGCCTGAGAATACTGTGAATCTTCTAGTCTGGAGCCCATGCAGAGTAGTAGCCGTAGACACGCTAACGGCGATTAGGCAATGGCGATGTTGGCTTCGGTATTGTAGGTGGGGGTTTTCTTCGTGGCGACCCGATTGTGGGAAAGCGTGGTTCGTGGTTTCCTACAAGTCTCCGTGCCGTCTTTGCTCGGTACATTCGCTTGTTTGAACTGCAGCAGCGTGTGAGTCATGAGTTCCTGCAATGCGTTCTGCGCGAATTCGGCGCCGCAAAAATCCAGATTCACAACATCGCCGTTAACAAACATCGCCGTTGGCGTGGCCTTGGCTTAGGGAAACAAAACTGACATAATCATCTCTAAAACAAAAACTCGGAGGTCCGGGCGGATTCCTCGGATTGGCGTTGGGGCCCCTTGGCGGCACCTCCGGCGCCGCCCCGAGGTCCAGCGCCGGTCCGAGACATCTTCGCGTATCGAGTTGCTTGGTTATGCCAATGTTTGTTCCCCTATATACAGAGCATCTGCAATCCTCAATCCAGAGGGCTCGAATGGGGCTTGAGAGCACTTCACTCAGTGCGTCGAGGAACGATGGCAGTTTCGTCCCCTCTCGAGACGCAGGGTACCTGCTGCATAGCTCGTCTCTGCGATCTTTGCAAGTTGGAAGATTGTCAAATGTTGGCCACCAGCTCAGCCCATCCAGCAACGATGGCCCAGGCGAGTTGCGTTGATCAGGGAGGCGTGGGAGCACGCAGTGGAGCAATGAGGGGTCGGAATCAGCCTGAGAAGGACCTGGGAGGCAACCATATGTTCGACATGGGAGTCTGCTGGCAGCTTCCTTGGGACATTTGGAAGACCTTTGGAAGACCTTTGGGACTCTCTTGGGGCCCTCTTGCGGCGCTCTCGTGGGCCTTCGGGGCCTTTTGGGGCCATGGTGGAGGCCATCGATCAAAGAAGGAGGGGTAACTAATTGTTGACGCTTCGCTTATCCCCATCAACGGGAACGGGCGGTCAGGTGGCCCCTGGCCTGCTCCTGGCTGGTGTCGGCCTCCACTGGTGACCGGAAGGGTTCCGTGAAGTCTCACTACGAATTCCATGCAAGGATCACACTGGGGATGGGCGGTCAGGTGGCCCCTGGCTTGCTCCTGTCTGGTGTCGGCCTCCACTGGTGACCGAAAGGGTTCAGTGGGGTTTCGCTACTCCGCCGACCTCTACGGTGCTAGGTCTTCGGCATGTGCGCCCGTCGGCAGCTTTCTCCTGCAAGGACTTCGGTTTCGACATGTGCCACTGCTGTACAAACAAGAGGTACTGCCGTTTGCAGTCCTATCTGTGACGAGGTTGCCCCTCTTCAATCTTGCGCTGACACAATGCAGTTGTGTCGACTACGGCACGGACGTCGTCCGGGTGTTCCTGTCGGTACTGCTCGTCTCTGACGGTGCCTTGTGCCGACTCACACCGAGTGATTGACCTCTGCGCGTTTATGGTCGCGCCGCCGCGCCATTTGGCTGCGCTTACTCGATGGTCGCCACCAGGATCTCCACGCCACCGGGTTGAGAGCTTCGTTTCTGGCTGTTCTTCTGGGTGGCTGCCCGCGCGCTCGCTTCGCTTGCCTCTCTTTTCTTGCTGCCTAGTCGCGGCCCGGCTAGTGCTCGGATGGCCTTCGACCTGCTTCGCGAGCCCGCAGACCATTGGTTCCCCCATCAGCGCACTGCAAGCTGACGACCAGGGCCGCTTGGCTGCTTCCAGGACGGGGGTGGTGCCACTGCCCGCGCACCACGCGCCACCGCGCCGCCCATTGGAACATGCGTGACTGGCAACGCGCAAACCACCACCCTGGTTGCCACCTGCGACCTCCAGCAATGGGACGAGATCACCGTGGGCCGCGCCTCCTTCCCTTCGTCAGATGCCGCCTGCTGGCCCTGCGAACTCACCTTCGACGGAGGGGCAAGGACGTTCTTCGACGATAGCTAGGTTGCTTGCGCTGGGGCCATGCTATGGCACCACGACCGCACCACGACCCCCAGCACAGCGCCCCACGCCTGGTTGCCGTCACGGTCGTCGCCCTCCCTGGACGCGACGATGCGCAGATCGCTGAGGCCGCCGGCTGCAGAGCGGGCCTCGCCCTGCTCCCCTACGCGCCCGGGCCAGTCCGCGCTGCCCGCGTAGCTGGCGACAACGTTGCCGCGGTCCGCTACGGTGCCGGCGCTGGTCGGCGCCAGAGACTCCACGTGAGCCAGCAGATGGACATGGCGCAGCGCCAAACCAGTGGCGCATGCTGGTCGCTCACATGACAAGCGGCGCGGAGACGGCTGAACAAGGCAGCCGACAGGATCGCCGCCCTCGAAGTATATTGGGCTGCCGCCCTCGGAAGGGGGGGGGGGCCCGCCCCGCCGTACCTGCCACGCATTTTGGCTCATTCACCCGCCCGCCGCCCCCCCTCTCTTTCCGGCCTCCGCGGACCTCGCCGATATCGAGGCTACCGCCCAGGCCGTTGCGTTTTTGGAAAACCCCGCCGCGCCCCCCCCCACCCCCGCCCCCCTTCTCCGATCGGTTCGAGTCGCTAAGGCATCAGTGCTTGCAGCCCCCTAGCTGCCCCCCCCCCCCCGGGCACTGGTGAGGCCGAGAACAAATGTGGGCCACTCGCCCGTTGGCCCTGTTGCTACGAGTGCGAGTGCGCCCCCCCCCCTTAACGCCAGGCCCCACCGCGGTCCGCCTCTTCGAGGCTCGCCTTTGCCCCTGGGCACGGTGGGTCCACTTCGACAACCACTGGCGCTGCTACTTTGAGGCCTGCCAGAAGGGGGTCATGGACAAGGGCCACCTCGTGTCCGAGAAGCGCATCATGGTGTTCGGGCGCCACTGGGGAGAGGGCTGGCCTGACCCCAGGGCTTGCACCAGCGGCGGTAACTTCTGGACCTCCCTCATGGGGCCCGTCGTTCGACCGGCGCTGCGAAACGTGCGTTGAGCGCCCCCGCTGGCGCGGGCGGATCGCCACGGAGGTGGAAGTCGTCGACGGGTGCCAGCAGTTGCGCGGCATCGTGTTCCCGAGCAACTGGCCTAACATCCCTGAGGGCTACCCGCAGCCTCCAATGCCTTGCAACTTCGCCAGCCCTGCCAGCTCCGTCGCCAACCCCAGCGCCACGGTGGGCCCCATTTAGGAACAGCCATGCGCCGAGGAAGAGACCGACGCCAACTGCCGCGCGCAGGCTGAGGAGCTCCGCCGCGGCTGCAGTCTGCTGGTGACAACCGCGCGCCCCCCCCGCGCCACTCGACCCCCTGTCGCTGGGACTTGCCCTCCCCGGCGGGCCGAGCACAGCCGACGGACCGGGCGTCTGCGCCGCCAGGGGCGACGCCTCCGCCTACCGCCGCGCCGCCTTCAACCCCAGTCCCCCTGGAAGCCCGTCCGCTTCCAAGGGGCGGCTGGTGGCGGACCCCCCCGCCCCTCGCCGCTGCGCTGGACATTTGGCGTCTGTGCGAGCTCCCCGCCAGCAGCCACACAGCGAGGATGCTCGCTACGGCTCCCCTCGGCCATATCCCCGGCGCCATTATCTTGCTCGCCGAGTGGCCGTTCGCGCTCCAGGGCCGCTGCAACCACTTGCTGCGCCCCCGGAGGGTCGAGTTCGGAGCGGCACTCGAACCCATCGACGACTGCAGCCAGTGAGCCCGCGACGAGCTCAGGAGAAAACAGTCTGTGGCCCTAGGCGTGGCCATCACCGAGGTCAGCAGGCTCAGCAAGTTCCGGGACGGACCTCGCCCATTTCCAGGTGCAGGAAAGGATGAGACCCAAGAACGGCCGCACCTACTACCGCTTCGACGCTTCGACTGGCCCCCCAAAACAAGCTACGGCATAAGAAAGGGGATGGGCACTGCATGGGGCGGCCGTTGATCTCCATGGTGCGCCCCATATGCGATTAGCTCGCCGATGTGGAGGTGGCGTGGTCAGACCCGCCTGACCTCGGGCAACGCCTCTCCTGCTACGAGAGCAGCCGTCTTGGCCTCCCCGAGGGGGCCAAGCGCCCCAGCTGCTGCTGCGTTGTGCAGTACAACCGCGAGAAGTACGGGCCCTTTCGCGCAGACACAAGGCCCCCCACCTGGGAGGCCGAGCGACCCCTACTGCCGGGTCGACAAAACCCCCTCCGACATTCAGCACTGGAGACTGCGCGCAGCCCTCGCTGAGATCTACATGCGGAGCCATGGCCCCCAGGATGTATTTCGGGGTACCTGTCCCAGTACTCACATACATGCTGGGCTTCCGCAGCGCCGACATCACCGACGGGCAGGCCGCCGACGAGGCGAGCTCCATCCACGCCATCGGCGCCTCTTTGCGACGAAAGGCAGCCGCGACCCTGGACGCGCGCATCGCCGACTTCGACACCGGCGACCTCGGCCTCCCTGACGTCGCAGGCCACCCCGCTTTGGACACGGCTGACATCGACAGGAACGTCGGCCAAGCCTTCCAGAGGGCCAGGTGCGCCCCAGCCAGACGCGCGCTCGACGACGCCGGCGTTCGCGGCCCCAACGAATCCAAACTCGTGCCCCATTCCAGCACCGAGCACCACCTCACCACAGTGCTGGGCCCCCCTGGCTCGCTCGGGAACGACAACCGCCATCGGCGCTCCGGTCGCCGCCTGGGCGTCGACGCTCTACAAGGAGCAAGCAAAAAAGGGTCTTTCCAGGCTCCAACACCTCCGCTGACCAGCCCCATCCAGGTCTCACGCTGCTAAGAGCGCCCGCAAGCTCGACGACGCGGTCGGCATTCCCAAAGCCTTCATGCTGCTTGCCCTCATGGAAAAGGTAGACGCAGAGGTCATCGGCCTCACCCCCGATGGTCACTACCACGCAGCGCACGGCAGCTACCCCTGTTCCCAGTCCGAAAAGGGCAGCTTTTCCAGAATGGCCGAGCCATCTTCCACCCGCGAGGCAACCGTCTCGATTTGGGCGGGAAGTCAGCGCTCAGCCTACCACTCGGGGCGATCGACGAGGTTGCGCAGACGAGCGAAGGGAGCGCAGCAATGTCCTTGGTGCACATCATCCGCAGCGGAGGGCACCTTGTTGTCGGTGACCCGCAGCGCCCCCCCCCCCCCCCACCCACCGTCATGTCCAAGAAGGCTGCGGACATGGGCCTGGCCCTCTCGATCTTCCAGAGGCTGCGCGACCCCCCCAGGGGGCAGCAAGGAGCGGTGATCACCCTTTCTCGCCCCTACCGCATGCGCCCCTTCCTCGCGTTCTTCCCTTCAGAGGCCTACTGCAACAAGGTCCTCGTCGGCGGCCTCCTCGACCTTCTAGAGGATCGCCCCCTGGCCCCTTCCCTGCCATGTGCCCCCGTCCGCGATATCGGGCCCGAGAGATGCCGGCCCGCGGCCCGGATCCTCAAGGTCAGCAGCCAAGACCTCGCGAGAGTGCCTCGAGCTCCGCCCTGATCTCGACAGGATCTCCAAAGGGGACGCCCATCGCACCCTCCTGGTGCACATCAGGTCGCACGAGCTCATCTCCCCCCTTGCCGAGGGATGCGCCGGCATCCCCGGGGCCGCCCTGGCGATCGACCTGGTCCGAGCCTTTCTGCCCGCCATGGAGGGTGGACTTGCCGTGGAGGTCATCGTTTCGCACGGGCACCATAGGGGGCCCCTCGAAGATCGGTGGCCTCTAAGCCCGGGGGCCGCGCAGACGGCCGTGCGCGACGACGAGGCCCCCCGCGACCCGGGCCCCGCAGGCTGCCCACCCCAGACCGCGCGCCGCGCGCGCTCAGCGGGCTCCCCCCCCCCGCCGGCGCCGCGACGCAACAGGGTGCGTCCCTCGCCCCGACAGCGCCCGACGGGGCCGCTCGTCTGCCCCCTCCGTCGCAGCTCCCGCACAGACGTCCTCCAACGCCGAGTCAGCACCCGAGACTGATGACGCCGACTGCGCGCCAGGCCGCCGCAACGCCAATCAGGTCTTCAAGGCGACTACCCTCGACAACGGCATGGACCGTTCCTGCGAGGGCTCCGCCAGGTTGCGGGTGAACACCTCGAGTCAGGCCGCCTCGCCCTCTCCGCTGTAGACTATAGCCACGGAGGCGAAGCCCACCTGGTGATCTTTCTCACCCCCCGCGACAACTCCACGCACACTTGGGGCATCGTCGACGACCCAGAGTGAACGTTGGACTGACGCGGGCCTCGCGCGGACTAGTCGTCGTCGGAGACGGGCGCGCGATGGGCTCTCCAAGCTGAAGCTGCTCTCCAATTGCGGACGCTTCGCAGGACTGAGGATCCGCGTCTGCCGCAACAAGAACCTCGGCAATCGCGACAAGCTGGTGGTGGGCCCCTCCTTCTTTTGACCCCGCCCAGGGCCTCGGCCCTTGGGCCCCCGAAGGCGTGGATTCCACGGCCGCCGCGCAGGCTGGCGAGGACAGAGTCAAGATCGACCAGGCCATGGCCAGGAGGCGAGACCAGTACGCCAAGAGTTTCAACGCGTGCTACAGCCTCCCCTCTTCTCCTGGGATGCCCATCGGTCGCCGGCCCGACTGAGCCCTGGGCGACCTTCTATTCAGCGCCGCGCTGCTTGTCGTCCAGCATCGCGCCCCAGGAATCCGCCCCCGCCAATTCAACGCCGAGAACGTGCCCAGCGACCCCGCGCAGTTCGACCGCAAGGCGTGGAGTCACTTGGTTCCTTTTCGACGTCGAGCTCGCCATGGGCGCGGGAAACGCGGCGTACAACATGACGTGAGCCACCATCGTCTGGGCGCTCGGTTTCGGCACCCCCTGGGAAGTCGGGGCGCGCGTGGCGCGCGCCGACGACCCGCCCCCCCGACCCCAGACGCAGGGAAGACCTTGCCGCGACAAGCGCATCAAGGGCCGGCGCACCCCAGCCGACCTTCCACGCCATATCCCCAAGGCGTGTTCTCGCGAGACCAAGACTTGCAACCGCCGCCTCTTCCACCCTGGCTTCGACGGCCTGGCGCGCCTGCTCGAGGGGCACGCCAAACCCGCGAAGCGTCGGGAGGCCTTGCTGTACCTCAACAGCTTCCCCCGTGTCCTCCGAGAAGGCGCGCTGCGCGCTCGTTGTCATGATGCTTCTGAAGCGAGAGTCCTGCTCCTTTCTCTGGCCCTTGACCCCTCTGCCTCGGGGCATGTCCTGTCCTGGAGGTCACCCTCGGCATCTGCTGCCCCCCGCAGAACGACCGCGCCCACTTTCGAGCCGAGTTCGCACACGCGTGGGGGCTCTCCCTTAACCACCTCCGCCGACTGCACGGCCGCTTCGAGGCGCTCATCGCCCTCGTCGGCAAGCTCATTCTGGTGGCCCACCACCGCCCCGCCGCGCAGGCCGCCAACTGTCCCGCCACCTACGCGGCCATGGAGGGGCACCCGTTCGAGCTGAAGGCGCGGATGCTAGTCCCCGAGCAGATCGTCAAGCCTGCCACCCTGGACACCCTGGAGAACACTCAGCGTGGCATCTGTGCTCTCCACCAGGACCTAGTTGGTAGCGATGAGGGGCTCAGCTCTCAGGCAGGAGGCGCGAACCTTGCCTTGCTCGGGGGCGGCTTCGCCTTCGCCTTGGCCTCCGTTGGCAGAGCGCCCCCCTCCCCCCCCCCCCTGCGCCGCTCCCTGGAGCGACCCGCGCCCCTGCCTACTTCCTCGACGCGGGGGGTTGCAGAATGTATAGCGGATTTATAAGTACTTAACATAAGTGCGTTGCAGCGAATCTATGAGTAGCTTATAACCAAATATACGTTTTCATAAGAAATCGTAACTAAACGTAACTAAAACATAAGTCCGCGGACGCTTCGTCATATCCGTCAGTTTTTTTTGTCGCCCAAACATGGTTGCGATGCCCCGAACATAACTAGGTTGCGTTTTTTTGTGTTTTCATTTTGATTAATTATTTCGGCGTCGGAAGCGCCCAAATCGCCATGGCTTTAAAAATTGATCTGGGGGCAACGTGGCCATATGACCACGTGTGGTACGCAGGCCTTGACTTAGCGGCGCGCCGCCCACGTCGGCACGCCCCTCCATGCGCGCCACCGAAGGCCCCAGTGGGAAAGTTTGGATGGTGGCGCCACGTTCGCTCTGACATACCGTTCTTGCCTTCCGTGGGGCCCAAATCCCCCTCTCATGTGCCTGTGGTTGACCTTTGTTTTTCTGTGCGGGTGCGCGTGTATGTGCGCGTGTGTCCCGTTGGGATAGTGTGACGGTTTGTTGCTGCGCACGCGCTCGCGGAGGAAAAGGTATGTGTGTGTGCCTGCGTGCGCGCGTGTACGTGCGTGTGGTTGCGTCTCTGAAGGATGCGGGAGAGGCAGGGAGGGGTGTCGACGGCGAGTCTGTCGTCCTACGTTCGCGCAGGGTGGGGTGACGACTGCGAGTTTGTCGTCCTACGCTCGCTTACGCATGCATGCACCCTACATTTCAGATTGTGAATGTATACGCTTTTCTATATATATATATATATGTGACCCGTATACATATATAAATATATACATATATATATATAACTATAATTATACACATTGGTGCACATAAGGGTCGCACTTGAATATACGCGTACGTGGAAATTGTTTTGGGTTGACAAGGGTGGCGCCCGTGGAGTCTGCAGCGTGCGTGCATATGCACGTGTGCGTCTGTGTCCTCACGCACACGCGCGCATGCGTAGATCTACATGCACACATGTATGCATACATGTACTTTTGAAGCATGACAGTACTCACGCGTGAGCGTGCATTCGCATGGAATGCGATAAAAAAGGCCAGTATGAAAAAGGCCATGCAATCGAAACGGGGATGGATGGAGGGGAGGAGGTCGGAGCTGGGGGGAGGAAGTGGAGGAGGAGGAGGAGGAGGAGGAGGAGGAGAATGACATGTTGGTTTTGACGCTAGGGCGCACACCCACGTGCCCTATTACACCTGGCACATTAGCGACGGCGAGCCTGTCGCGGCCTGCAGGGTGCGAAAGGGTGCACCTAGTCTGCCTTGCAGCCGGCCGGGCGCTTGCAGCTGGCCGGGCGCTTGCAGCTGGCACGGCTGGCCGAAGCGGGGCGCTTTTTTGGCAGTGAATTGGCTTTGGCCTTGGCCTTTGGCAGCCTCTGGTTGCAGAGGTCGGCCACCCGCGAAATCGAATCTGGGACAGTGCCCGAGGTCATGCGCGGCGGTGGCCAAGCAGACAAATCCCTCAACGGTGAATCAGCGATTGCCTTGAGGAGCGGGTACGTGACAGCAGCAACAAGCGCTGGCGGAAACGCGTTTCCTGACGCCTTGACGGCGCAAATTGAATTGGGAATGTGCGCAACCACGGCGGGTTCGAAGCCCTGCAGCAAAAACCTTTCGGTTTCGCGCAGGTAGCGGAAAAACTTCCTATGCTGATCGGGCACGCCCCGCACCACGCACCCTACACTCGCCACGAATAAGTAGCGATTCCTAGTGGTCAGTGTGGGGCACCGGTTCACGCCCAGGCCTGCGTTGAACGTGCCTGTCACAATGTCCCTATCCACAGCAAAGCACACGACGTCGTCCAGGACCAACTTCGACTGTGCAAACTGCTCTCTGATCCTCTTCTCCTGGTTGCTCAGATTCTCGCGCTGACGCCTACGCTAGAGCGAAGCAACACATGTGGAGGAAAGGGAAAGGGGCAGGGGTGGGGGAAGGCGGAGGAGGCGGAGGAGGCTCTTCCTGGCCTCGTCATGACATCGCGTGAAACGTTCGGGTAGTTACCCAGGAAGTCGCTCAACTTCGGGGTCTGCTCGAAGGCCGGCATGGGCGCGGGGACCTGCCCAAGAATCGTTTTTCTCAGTCCCCTGATGAATATGCGTTGTCGAGTCTGCGGCAATCCGTAATCCGTCGCAATCAGCTTGTCCCACCTCCACGCAAACTCAGGGGCCAGCGTCTCGAGGAGGCTGTAGATCACATTTATGATATGATCATCAGGCCCACTGCCTCCTCCTTCCCCTCCTACCTTCCCCCTCCTCCTTCCCCCTAGCTCCGCCTTCCCTCCTCCTCCACTGGGGCTCGAGAAATCTTCGAACCTCGATCCTTGCTCGACTCTCGGCCGGCCGGCCGGCAGGGGGGACAGGTTTGGCCATGGAGAAGAAGGTGGAGGGAAGTTTTGGAGGAGGGGGCAGCAGCAGCGGCAGCACGAGCAGCTTGAGGAGGAACAGCAGGAGCAGGTGGAGGAGTCGAAGGAATTCAGTTCGACATAACGCCGAGAGCCATATATATATATATCCCATGACACTGCGGTTCGGGCTGCTACGAGTTGGTAGCATTTTCCTTCCGACGGCGAGCCTGTCGGGTGCTGCTGGGGCCTCGGTCTCATATGGCCTTCTGGTCAGACAGGTACTGCACGAGGTTCTTCCAACTCTGCGGGCCGTCGACCTTCCACGAGAAGTTGACGTCCACCCGCTGGCCCTGGGGCCTCGCCCTCCAGCCCTGCTTCACGACGTCGGTGTACACGTTCACGTGGCCGATGCGCATGGGCTCGCGCTTCTTTGTCGGGATCCCTGGGTACTTCATGGCCGCCTTGGCCACGGCCTTGGGAGGCGTGCTCTTGGCGCCCGCCTTGGCGGCTTTCTTGGCGTTCGGGCTCTTCTTAGGGTCCTTCTTGACGGGGGTGACCTTCTCGGCTTTGTTGCTGGCGGGAGTGTCCTTTGCTGTGGCTGCTCGGGCTGCTGCCGGCCTCTTCAAGGCCTTGCGGTCCTCTGCCGCCCGAATTGGCTTCCTCATCCTCTCCGCGAGGCTGTCCATCATGTCCGTCACGCTGCGGCGCTTCACGCTGGTCTCTGCTGGAGTGTCGCTTGCTGCCGTTGCAGGTGCCGTAGTAGGCGTCGCTGCTGGGGCGTCCTCCAGGGCCAGCGGCCCTGGAGGTCCCGCCGCTGAAGGCCCCGCCGCCGGCCCCGTCGGCGCCGCCGCCCCTGGCCCCGTCGGCGCCGCCGCCGGCCACGTCGGCGCCGCCGCTGGCCCCGTCGGCGCAGGCGCGACGCCCCGCGGCGGAGCCATCATGAAGCTTGGGAGGTCGATGGCGTACGGGTTCTCCGCGTAAGAGTGCGCGGCGATCGCGAGCTGCTGCTGGTGTGGCGGCTGCACCTGGGCGTGCATGTAGCGCGGTTGGATGCGCGTGGCCACCGCCGTGTGGCTGCGGCGAGCTGGCATCCTGTTCCTCAAATGGGATCGAAATTGGAGGAGTGCGAGGACGGAGGCGGAGAGGGGGTTGAGGGTGGGGGGAGAGGGGTAGGGCGGGGAGGAGGAGGTGGAGGAGGAGGGAAACGGGAATGGCCAAGGGGGCGATAAGGGGCAGCATGAGAGAGAGGAAGGAGGGATAATACGTCGAACACGGCGCAGGGAGGAGCCCCCCCGCGCCACATATCCACATATGTACCCGACGCCTACGCGAGCTCTTAGGCTCGCCGAGAGTATATCAGACGAGGGGGTCATTGGGGGGTCTATTGTTTTTTGTCTGCAGGTAGTGTTATGCCATTTTCGCCTCCCCCATGTTCTGCCTTTTTCTACCCCCTCTAAGTTGAATCAGAGTGCCATGGCGGTGGTGAGGAGGGGGAGGAGGAGGGTGTGAATGCTGACGCAACGGGTGCAAACCCTACTGAGCAATTATTGGCGGTTCGCGTATCCCCACCAGCCCATCCAGAAACGACGCCAATGCGAGTTGAGGTGATCAGGGAAGTGAGGGAGCAAAGATGGGGACTAGGAGGAGGAGGACGACGATAAGGCAGATAGAAGAGGGAGGAAGGGGAGGTCGAGGGATCAGGGAAGTGGAAAACAAATGAGATGTTCGGCCCACTAACTCATGACAGCGATGTGCGTTGATGCAGATCCATAAGCACGAACGTATGGGAACATACAATTCTAACGTACAAACGTGCAATGTTCAAAGTATGCTGGAATCTGCCACTTTTTGAACATCGCGCTTTGGGCAGACCACATTGTAATTCATGGGGCAGAATTGCATCCCGTACTGCTCGCCAGCAGCTCCTTGTCATGGGCCAGGGGCTTCTTGGGTGCCTGGGGGATTCTCTTGAGGCCTCTTGCGGGTCTCTTGGGAGCTTCGTGGAGGTCTCTTGGGGCAGTCTGGGCGCCTCTTGGGGCCCTCCTGGGAGCTTCAGGGGCGCTCTTGGGGCCATCTTGGAGGAGATCGATCAACGAAGGGGGGTTCCCCAATTAGGGCCCCCCCCGCGGGAGATCCAAAAGTCGCCTCCTGGACCTTTCTTGGGGCGTTCTTGGAGCGCTCTTGGGCGCTCTTGGGGCCATCATGGGGCTCTCTTGGGCCCCTCTTGGGGCCCTCTTGAACCATCTTGGAGACATCTTGAGGCCTCGGATGGCCATCGGAAGCGAAACGGCGACAAGGCACACATCATTTTTGTTTCGGTGTTTGAAGGGTTCTGGCTTTTTGGAAGCCTCTTTGGGGAGTTATTTTGCCTCTCGGAGCCGTCTTGGGGCCGTCTTGGAGCGTCTTCGGAGGCATCTTGAGGCATCTTGGGCTATCTTGAGGCATCTTGCAGGTCATCTTGGGCTCTCCGAGGCGCTCTTGGAGCCATCTTGGGCCATCTTGGACGCTCCAACGCGTCGCGGCCCCTCCCGTCCTGGTCCATGGCAGGGGGTAGGGGGAGGGGTAAACCCATCCTCGAAGGGGAAGAAGGGGGTTGGAAGAGGAAACGCCCTAAACCACCCACGCCCAGAGGGTTGGTGGGATGTCGCGGTTACTGTAACCGCGACATCGTCGCAGTGGCTTAGCCACTGCGACGATGTCGCGGTTAATTTCGAGACAACTCCAGACACAATTTAGCGACGGCGAGCCGGTCGCGCATATTTTGAAACCCTGAGTCCCTCCTAAGGTCTGCCAGGGCCGTCTCGTCGATCCTGCAGGGCGCCGGGCTCTCGTTGCCGTGGTAGGCCTTGGCGTAGACATCGGGCCAATTGCTCTGCAAGTGAGTCGCGTCGTCAGGGTAGACGGGGACAGCGCCCCAGTGACTGGGCCTCACGCGGCCCCGATGGGCCTTGAGCTGCGTCTTGAAATGTTGGAGGGTGCCCCAAAAGTTCACGGACGAAGCTGCCTGCTCACCAACGGTCCCCGCCATCAAAATCACCATGACGCAATTGACCACCGTGGGTTTTGACGGATACATGCACCCCAGGCCGTCCATGCGGCTGATGACGACGTTCATCTTCATGTTCATTGGGATAGAAGGGTTCTGGAGCTTGGTCCAGTCATCCGCGGTCAACTGGCGCTGGATGTACATGTTATTCTGCAAACCCGAGCGCGCGGCCCTTGCCCCGTGGACCTTGTGCTGGACCGCCGTCGTGATCGCGTGGCGCTCGGAGACTGGCAGGATGCTCTGGCCGAGCATGGTGACGATCTCCCCCGCCTCCACGAAATTCACCGTGCGAGCGTTGGCGATCTCCTGCAAGACCGAGCGCTGCGCTGTCTGCACCATCTGGCTCTGCAAACCTGGCGTAGCGACCGCCCCACTCTGCAAGTAGGACAAAATGGCGCGGACCCTCTGGGCGAGGGGGCTCAGCTGCGATGCCATCATGGTATCCGAGAAGCCCGATCGAAACCCTCCGCGCGCAGCAAGCAAACAAAGCCAGGTCTGAAACGGCTGATGGGAAGATGAGATGACGATCGATGCAGGGCGGCTCGAATTCGACGATTGCGGGCCTGATTGTCAAAAACCCTGACCTCCAAGCCAGTCCGCAGACGATGGGCTTATATGGGGGGGGGTATGATACTCCTGCAGTCCTGGGACCCCCCCCCAGAATCTTGCGGCGCTCCGCTGGCCAGAAGACATTGAGGTGCGCGAGCGGCCCCGCGCCAGAATTGGTGGCAGTGCAGACTCGATCCAACAGACCGAATGGCAAGAGCAACAAACAAAAAAAGGGAGTCCTCATGAATCTCGACAAGGCCGAGATCCGCCCATCGATCTCGTAGGAGATGCCTACCACGTTCTCGAGCACGACGCCGAGAAGGCCCCCGCTCGCTATGAGGTAGACAACCCATTGTAGCAGCCTCACGAACACGTTGGACCGGCCGTCCCTGAAGCTCTGGCGACCGCCCTGCCCCGACCACGGAGGGCAGGGCGGGCCTGCGATCAGGAAGTCGACGGGGACATCGATGCTTGTCAAGGGTACTCGCACCAAATCACCGAGCGTCGGGCCGAGGTAGACGTTGGTTAGCTCAGCCCCTTGAGACTGCAGGAAATGCGACAGCCAGTCGCGATAGTCCTCATCCAGATCGTACAGGTTGCACGACTCCGCGGGGACGCCCATGTACTGAGAACCGAAAGCTACTCCAGAACCGTGGACTCCCACACACGGTGCGGCCACCCGTATCTTCCTACCAAAGCTCGGCAATTGGGAGAACAGCACATGGAAAGCCAAGGTGTGCAGCATCGGGGTCGCGGAGACATCATGGCGGGCCCGCTGCTTCCAGGCCTCGGGCATGACTCGGGACTTGGCCCTCAGTCGTGAAAAGGATCCCCCCCCGCTGTTAGCCTACGCCAAATGAGCCAGGGCAACCCCTCCACGCGACGATGGCGAGACTCTCAATCACATGGGCTGGCGGGGGCTAAAGACGAGCCCAGCCCCACGTTCGCCTATCCCACCCAGAGGGCCCCAAGAGCCACGAACTCCCTGAGAAGATCAACAAGGAAAAGGAGGGGCGCCCGTGAGGTCCCACCAAGCAGGGCCCAAGGGATATTAGGCCCCAACTACAATGGGCCCAGGTTGGTTCAACCGAATCCCGAACACATGTTTCGTGAACCCAAGCAGTCCCATGAGAGACCTCTTGCGATACCCATGGGAGCCATCTTGGGCCACCTCCTCCATGTCCTACTCCAGTCACCTTTCCTTTTCGTCCTGCCCCATCCTCATCCTCCTCCCTACTCCTCCTTCCTCCCTCCCTGTTCCTCTTCATGTACACCGCACTCACATCTATACCCCTGGGTGGGTGTATGTGCGGCCGTTTGTGCGCTGTCATGTGCGCGCATGTGCGCTGCATGTGCCAGTCATGTGCCAGGCCTGTGCGGCCCTTCTTGGATGGACGTCCTACTGTGCACGTCGTGCCCGGGCATGTGCGGGGGCATGTGCGCTGTGTTTTGATGTATCCATCATACGCACATGCACGCGCAGTCCGACGCACATGCACGCACATGCCTGCACATGCGGGAGGTGTTCGAGAATCGCAGATCTGACATCGGCACATGCACGCACATGCCTGTGCAACCTCTCTTCGGGAGGCCGCGCGGGCCCGCACATGCACGCACATGCGGCGAAGCGCGCGGGCGCACATGCGTGCACATCCCAATGCACATGCACGCTCATGCCCTAGGAGCTGTCTGGGACCCCTGTGCCTCCAATGCCTCCTGGCCTTCGCAGAGCTAACCTGGGGCGTGCCAGGGCTTCCTGAAAGAGTTTGTTGTGCGTTTAGACTCGCCCGCTGCTGGCGGGGGCGGTTCTTCGCCCGGTTCGTGAGCTGGCGGTGGCGTGCCCTCCTAGTAAAACACTCTCCCGCGCGCCTTCTCAGCTCGGCCGGAGAAGCAGGGGTGGGGGGGGGGAGGTGGAGGGGGGGGGAAGGAGGGGGGGCCGAGGAGGCGGACGCCCCCGGCTCGGCCGGCCCGCCCGCCTGTTCGGCTCGGCCAGAGGAGGAGGAGGAGGAGGAGGAGGAGGAGGAGGAGGAGGAGGAGGAGGTGAGAGTTGCGAGGATGTCTCAGGCGAAAGTGGCTTGACGGCCCGAGCTCAGGGAATCTCGGAATCGCTAGCCTGGCTCGGCCACTGGCGAGCTCGGCCTGTGCGAATACTGTGCGTACCTGTGCGGGGCATGTGCGGGACGTGCAAGAATGCCAGGGCCGGCGTTCGTCTCCGGGCGCCGGCGCGTTCGCGTCCGGCCGGTTCCGCGTCCGACATGCTTTGACATGAGGTGATCTGGCCACCTTCGCCTGAGACATCCTCGCAACTCTGGTCTCGGAGATGCCCTGCCCCATGGTGGCCCGGCCACTTTCGCTTGAGACATCCTCGGAACTCTGGGTTTCGAGACGCCCTGAGCTGAGGTGGTTAGACCACTTTCGCCTGAGACTTCCTCGCAACTCTGACCTCAGAGATCTCCTGCCCCATGCTGGTCAGGCCACTCCTACCTGAGACATCCTCGCAAGTCTCGATTCCGATATGCCCCGAGCTGATGTGGTCAGCCACTGTCGCCTGAGACATCCTCGCAACACTAATCTCAATGATGCCCTGCTCGATAGTGTCTCGGCCCCTTTCGCCTGAGACACCCTCGGAACTCTGGGTTCCGAGACGCCCTGAGCTGAGGTGGTTAGACCACTTTCGCTTTACACATCCTCGCCCGAGATGCCCTGAGTTGAGGTGTTCAGGCCACTTTCGCCTGAGACATCCTCGCAACTCTGACCTCAATGATGCCCTGCTCCATAGTGTCTCGGCCTTTTTCGCTTTGAGACCCTCGCAACTCTGGGTTCCGAGATGCCCTGAGCAGGTGTTCAGGCCACTCCTGCCTGAGACATCCTCGCAACTCTGGGTTCCGAGACGCCCTGGGCTGAGGTGGTCAGACCACTCTCGCCAGAGACATCCTCGCAACTCTGACCTCAGAGATCTCTTGCCCCATGGTGGTCAGGCCACTTTCGCCTGAGACATCCTCACAACTCAGACCTCGGAGGTGTCCTGCCCCATGGTCGTCTGGTCACCTTGACCAGCGACATCCTCGCCACTCTGGTTTCCAAGATGCCCTGCCCCATGGTGGTCCGGCCACGCTTGCCTGAGACATCCTCGGAACTCTGGGTTGCGAAATGCCCCGAGCTCAGGTGGTCAGGCCACTATCGCCTGCGACATCTCTGCGGCATGTGCGGGCATGTGCGTCTATGCTTTCAGAGTTTTGCTTGACCGTGCATTCGACTGTGCGTCGGACGGTGTGGCATGTGCGCGCATGTGCGGCAATGCTGTTGAGGCTTTTGTATATTTGCATGGGCATGTGCATGCGACTGTGCGGCATGTGCCTGCATGTGCGGCCCCTTCCGGACCACAATTTCAAAGTGAGCGCTATAGAAGTGAGCGCTATAGAAGTGAGTCCGGTGTATCTTCTCCCTCCTCCCTGCTTCCTCCTCCCTGCTCGCTCCTCCCTCCCCACTCCCCCTCTGATTCCCTATATCGTAGTTGCTCTACTAGCTGCTTCACGCCCCTGCTCAACTCTAATACCCTGCTCTACTATTAGCCTGCACTGGACTTTACGACTCTACCCTGGACAACGAACAGAGGCAGAACACAAGTCCCTGAAAGTTCTCAGAGAGCAGAGCACAAGGTAAAGGTAAAGGTAAAGGTGAAGGCGCGGGGAGGGGCGATATTCAACGCGCGGCAAGAGGGCCCGTAAGACGAGCGTGAGCTGTCTAAATGCGCAGTGAGCTTAATCCGAGCACGCGGTCAATGGCAGCCGCGCCCTGCGACGCGGACGCCGCGGCCATTGCCGCCGCGGAGGTCTCGGGGGAGGGACTGGCGAGCCTGGTCCGCAAGCGCGCTCAATAGCCCGAGCCTGCTCAGCAGCGGCCTGGCAATCCAAGTGATGAGGAAGATGAGGAAGATGACGATAACGAATGGGAAGATGACGAACATGATAAGAACGAATGGGGAGGAGGAGGAGAAGAAATGACCCCCTATCGAGTCCAGGTTGGGACTCTGCGCCACCATTCGGCCCCGAAACGTTCTGGCGCACCTCGCGCGCCTCTCCAGAGGCCCACCTGAGCACGCGCATCCTGGCCACCAAGATCGGGGGTTGTCTTACTAAACAATTGCACCCCCTACAGGGTAGAACTCCTATCGGGGCCTTCTTGGGCCCCTCGTGGTAGGGCCCCTAGCGGGCTCCACTTGCTGGGACCTCTTAAGAGGGCGGCTTCAAGAGGGTCTCCCAAACACTGGCAAAGTATATGAATGAGTGTGCCTCCTTTTGGGGTCCCTCTTGGGACTGTCTTGGGGCCCCCTTGGAGCCCTCGAAGGGGGCCTCCAGAGGGTCCGACGGGGGCCGCGAGAGGACCGCGAGGGCCTCAAGAACCACCTTCAGAATTTCATGATTTTTGATGGGTTTTTCGGCCCCCGCCGACCACCAATTCGGGCCAAATGAGGGGCCGTACCGTGGCCGTACCGTGGCCGTACCGTAGCCGTACCGTGGCCGTACCGTGGCCGTACCGTGGCAGTACGGCCACGGTACGGCCACGGTACGGCCACGGTACGGCCACGGTACGGCTACGGTACGGCCACGGTACGGCCACGGTACGGCCCCTCATTTGGCCCGAATTGGTGGTCGGCGGGGGCCGAAAAACCCATCAAAAAATATAAAATTCTGAAGGTGGTTCTTGCGGCCCTCGCGATTCTGTCGCGGCTCCCATCGGATCCTCTCGAGGCCCCCTTCGAGGGCTCCAAGAGGGCCTCGAGACGGTCCCAAGAGCCCAAGAGGGAGGGCCCCAAGAGGGGCCATCAAGAGCGGTCACGCGAAGCCTCTCTCGCGTGACCGATCTTGGGGCCCTCTCGGGGCCCTCTTAAGGGCCCTTCCCAAAACCTTCGGAGGTCCCCAAGAGGGCCCCAAGACTGCTCCAAGCGGCCCCCAAGAGGGCCCCAGGCGGCCCCCAAGAGGGCCCCAAGAGCGGTCACGCGAAGCCTCTCTCGCGTGACCGATGTTGGGGCTCTCTTGGGGATCTATTTGGGCCCTCTTGGAGCCCCCTTGGAGCCCTCTTGCCCTCTTGGGGCGGTCTTGGGGCTCTCTTGGGCCATTAGACTTATCACAGGGCTCACTTTTACATGATATGTTTGCTCCACTGGGAAGTAGTTTGATTCTCCAGGCTCACGCCACATCCGCCGACCCCTTGATTCGTACCGGCGGCTATCGCCGCGTTTCCGCCTTCATTGCTCGTAGCTGCCAGGCGGTACAGTGCAGTGGCAAGTGCCAGAAGAAAAGATTGAGAGGCATGGCAAAGCGCATGGAAAAAAGAACGGAAGAGCGTTTCACGAAGGGAACGGGCCAATTTTTGCGCCGAGGGGCCCTCCTGGGGGTCTCTTGGGCAGTCTTGGGACCATCTTGGGCGTGTTCGAACGCTGGTTTGGCTACTCGGGGCCTTCTTGACCGTCTCGGGGGCCCCTTGGTGCGCTCTTGGTTCGTTTTCGGGCCCTTTGCTCCCCCCGGCGGCGTTCGAGCCGGGATCCACCGGAGCCCGGATGACCCCGGCTCGAACGCCTCTGGGCTACCTTGGGGCTGTATTGGAGGCCTCCAGGGCCGTCTGGGAGCGTCGGAAAGCCCAAAAGGCAAATTTGTGAAAAATGTACGTTTCACGAAGGGAACGGGCCAATTTTTGCGCCGAGGGGCCCTCCTGGGACGCATCTTGGAGGCCTCTTGGGGCCTCTTGGGGCCGTCTTGGGCCGTCTGGAGGCGATCGTCGGTGTCTTTGATCGCTCTTCGACCGTCTGTGACCATATTGAGCTCTCTTGGAGGCCACTTGAAGCGCTCCTGGAGCGCTCTTGGGGCCGTCTTCGGGGCCCTCTTGGGCAATCTTGGGCGCCTCTTGGGCTGTCTTGGGGCTCTCTTGGGCTGCCTTGGAGCTTCCCTGGAGGCTGCTTGGACCGTCTTGGGGCGGTATTTAGGGCCTCTTGGGCCGTCTGGGAGCGTCGGAAAGCCCAAAAAGCGAATTCGTGAAAAATGTACGTTTTACGAAGGGAGTGGGCCAATTTTTGCGTCTAGGGACCCTCGTGGGACGCATCTTGGAGGCCTCTTGGGACCTCTTGGGGGCCTCTTGGGTCATCTTGGAGGCCTCTTAGCCCGTCTTTGAGCCATCTTGGGCGTCTTGGAGCGCTCGTTTGGCGTCTCGGGGTTCCCGTGGGCCGTCTTGAAGGCCTCTTGGGGCCATCTTGGCCCGTCTTGAGGCTTCCTGGGGCCCGGAAAAGCCCCGGCGGCGCTCGTCCCGGGCCCGGGGGGGGGGGGTCAAATCGCCGGTTTGGGGTCCCGGGGGGGGGACTATAGGGGGGGGAACTATCTCACACGCCTAGAGACCCACAAGGGGTCGGCGGATTTATCACGGCCGCCCCCTGGATACGATGTCGCTCGCGAGTGCGCCGTCACCTCGCATGAGGCGCCTCAGCCAAAGCCTCTGGGCACGAGAGGGCGCACGCCATCACCTTCACGTACGTAAGGGCACACGCGCTTCACATCATAATCTCGGCGCCAAACCGACGCTGGCGTGCGGCGCCAGATTCCTGGCCGGGCGCGAGCCCACACGCGCACGCTCACGGCAGCCACAACCTCATTTGATGGCAAAGTTGGCCCAATCAACAACTTATCCACAAAGCCAGTCAGAACTTGGCCATGGCCAACTAAGCATACAAAGTCATTCACCTGAACCTGCCCTACTATAGTGTGAATGCTAGAACACTCGCTCACATCATAACCAAAATCATGGGCCACGCTCAATGCAAACCTTCGGAGCTCAGGGCGAGGGGTCAAGCTAGAAGTCGCGTACACTGGTCGAAAGGTCGTGTCAACTACCACTAAGCTAGTGTAGTCGTCCCAAAGCCGCCCAAGGATGCTCTCCATGCCACTTTCACTTTGCAGTGTGTGCAACGCGTGACGTGCCAGAGCCTTTACGGTGCTGTGCCGACGCTCTGGGCCAAAACACGATAAGTTCAGGTTCGTCCTGCGCATCATGTCGGGTATGTGGTGCACATAATGATTTTTGGGAATCCCATTTTCTTCTCCGAACAACCGAAGCGACTCTGAGTGGTATTGGTCTGCCAATCGTCGGAGATGCAGCCACTCGCCAACAGCCCGGTCCCCGCTACAGAGGATGTCTAACATCTCGCGCAAGAGCGCGATCACGTGGCTGGGCCCGCGAAAACCCTCGGGCAACTCGCGGAGCCGGTCTCGATCGCGCAGGGAATCAAAGAACAAGTCGAGCGTCTGCACAGCCTCTGAGGGCAGGCACATGCTTTCACCCAAGTCATATGTTTCTACAGCCACTACCCCCGCTGCTACAACGGGTGCGGGGATTAAGTACACCTCGATGTTTTGTTTTCCCTCCTCCCTCCTCCTCCACTTCCTCCTACGTCTCTCAGGGGATGCTTGCAAATCGGGGCCCTGTCGGTGCCTCAGGGGTGAGCGCGTGCCCACGTATTCTAAACTATTATAGAATATGTCGCAGCATGTGCGTGTTGATGCTGCAGCATCTGCAATGCTGAAGGCAATTGGGGGGGGAGGGGGTAGCTCGGAGTAGAGGAAAGCCCGTCTTGCCCGCACACCTGAATCGCTTCGGAGGCGTACGCCTTCATGTGCCCCCCTCGGTCCCCAAGGCGTTTCTGAAAAAAGGTAGGCCCCAGAGATCGGTCACCCTTGGACCACTTAATCTCCCGCTGGAAGTTGTCGATGTCCGTAGGGCTCACATCTCGGGGGAGGTGGGAGAGGGGAGGAGGAAGAGGAGGAGGAGGAGGAGGAGGAGGAGGAGAGGGAGGAGGAGGAGGAGGAGGAGGAGGAGGAGGAGGAGGAGGGGCAGGAGAGGGAGGAGGAACAGGGGGAGGAGAAGGAGGAGGACGAGGAGGACCGTGGTCGATGAGGCTGTACATCACGCAGGACAATGTAATTTGGCCAATACCACCGCTGCCCACAATCGTGTGCATCCAATCTTCGTAGCACTGAGTCACTGGATCACTCACAGTCCTGAGTTCAGCATCGTATATCAGGCCTGTTGGCTGCCATCGTATACCTGAGACCTGCTGCAAATTACCAAACCGAGTCTCCCCATATGCCTCAATGTTCACAGAGGCGGCAGCCACAGTGTCCACCAACTCATAAAAACTCTCCCTCGTATGAGGGTCGAAAGAGGCTGGCCGGGCGGAACGCGCATCTCGAAAATATGGCTCATCATCATCGTGATCCAGGAAACGAGTGATATTCTTGCACTTCAGGCAGGGCTTGGACCCTCCAGAACCTGATATGGAATAGAACGCCTTGTGCGCCGCCTCGTCCTGAACGACGCAAAGCAGAGACGTCTTGACATCCACCCACCTCCCAGTCGCCCCCACGGGCAGGCGCACGCCGTCTTTGAAGTTGTACCCAGCAATAAAAAAACTGACGCATGACATGTTTCGCTATCAGCGCCAGGCCGTCTTTCATGCTGCATTGAACTGTATATGGGATGGCGCAACAGCACAGCCAACCGCAACTTCTCGAGCGAAACCATTCGGGCCACCACGCGCATGTCCAGTAGACCATCACGACTTTAGTTTTGGGATCAGGCGCTAGCGGGTTGCCCGTGGTAGCGTCGTCTGTGTAGATGATAATCCCATCTGGAGTGGCCGTGCGATTCTTCCAATCATTGTAAGACGTCTCAAACATGTGTGCGAAAAGAGGGTACGTGTCCATGAGGTGATACAAACATGCGCATGGGTTGTAGAATGTGGCTTTGAAGATAGCGCCACCTTCTAACGGTAAGTCGAGCTTCTTTCTAAGATTACCCACAGGCGTCCACGCGTCCACAGAGTTTGCCACGCTCTGAGTCAACTGATGTAGTTCTGCTCGCGCACTTCGGCCACTGACTCGAGATGCTGATTCAGCGATCCCTGACAAGGATGAACGAGGGTTCAATCGCTGCTTTTTCGGTGGCGGTTGCATGTCTGGGAAAAAAAACTGCGCAGCAGGGGCTGAGCGGCCGACCGGCGAGCCTGGTCGAACAAAAATTCTCGGGCCACAGCGGGCTGCGGGCGGCACCCATTGACAACACATGAGGGGGAGGAGGGGGAGGAAGAGGAGGAGGAGGAGGAGGAGGAGGAGGAGGAGGAGGAGGAGGAAGAGGAGCATGAGGAGGGACGATTCGAGGTATGGGGGAAGAGGAGGAGAAGGAGGAGGAGAAGGAACGAAACTGAAAATGTGAGAGTGCCTCTCTTCTCTGCGAGTAAAACGCGGCGACTCCGAGCCGGTCCAGATGTTGATGCGAACTGACTGCCAGGCATTCCGAGCTGGTCAAACATTGAGGCACTCCCGCACGCCTCTCGAAAGGCTTACCGCAGTCGCCCGTCGGGGGTCCGCGTCTTGCACGCGAGCCACCGAGTCGGGCGAGATCCGCGCCCACTCGTGAACACTCCCGAGGCCGAGCTATTCAGAAGTCGTCGTTGGCAGAGTCCATGATCCCCTGGACCTGGGTGGCCAAGGCGTCCGCGCGCTGGCACAGCTCCGATGCCGCGGCCGGCAAGTTCGTGACCTCGCTCTTCTTGGCTTTGTCGTCCTGCCCGGCCGCCTGCCCCACCTCCAGCTACCCCCTCTGATTTACATATCTTGGGCAGGGGGAGGCACTTCAAACGACCCTGTCCTTGATGCTCATGGTGTTTATGAGGCGCTGGGTCTTGACCGTCTCGAGCTCCTCCGCAAGCAGTTTCTGCAGCGCGGGGCCGAAGAGGCCAGCGGCATCCCTCATGAACTTTACGCGGGACTCGGCGTCCAGCATGCTCACATTGTCCCCCGTGCCCGCGAGAGCGCGGTTGCAGCGACTCCTGAGGGCGTTGCACACCTTGCACCTCCACGCGTTGGCCCACGGTTGGGTGCACAGGTCCTTCGCCGCATCCAGCTTGCAGTCGAAGCACTTCACCATGATGATTGGCTGAGCTTCCCTCTCGGAAGGCATCGCTGCCATTGCCTTTGCAGCCGCGGCCTCCTGCCCGCTGGCCTTGGGGGCCATCTCTAGCAGGGTCGGAAGACAAGAGTAGCGACAGGGGCGGATGGGTATTGGCGGGCACTGCGCGCGCGCAAATGGGGCGACCATCTTGCGCGCCCGAACCGCGCGCTCCATTGCGTCGCGACGCAGTGAACGCCGCCCGTACGCCCTTACCACCGCTCCCAATTGAAGCTGGACAGCAGGCAGGAGTTGAGCTTTCGACCGGCGAGCCTGGTCGAAGCAGAACACTCGGTTCAACGCGGGCTGCGAACGGCACCGATTGACAAGAGTAACAAGGATGATGGTGATGATGATGATGATGATGATGATGAGGAGGAGGAGGAGGAGGAGGAGGAGGAGGAGGAGGTAGGACAAGAATTATTGACGCTTCGCGTATCCCCACCAGTTATTAGTCGCGGCCCGACTAGTGTTCGGACGGCTTTCGACCCGCCTCGCGAGCCTGTTGACGCAAACAAGTATCCCCACCAGCCCATCCAGAAACGACGCCCAGGCGAGTTGAGGTGATGAGGGAGGTGCGGGAGCAAAGATGGGGATTAAGAGGAGGAGGACGATAAGGCAGATAGAAGAGGGAGGAAAGGGAGGTCGAGGGATCAGGGAAGTGGATAACAAATGATATTTTCGGCCCACTAATTCAAGACAGCGATGTGCGTTGATGCAGATCCATGAGCACGAACGTATGGGAACATACAATTCGAACGTGCAAAAATGCAATGTTCAAATTATGTTGGAATATGTCACTTTTTTGAACATCACGCTTTGGACAGAAAACATTGTAATTCATGGGGCAGAATTGCATCCCGTACTGCTCGCCAGCAGCTCCTTGTCATGGGCCAGGGGCTTCTTGGGTGTTTCGGGGATCCCCTTGAGGCCTCTTGGGGGTCCCTTGGGAGCTTCTTGGACGTCTCTTGGGACAGTCTGGGCGCCTCTTGGGGCCCTCTCGGGAGCTTCAGGGGCGCTCTTGGGGCCAACTTGGAGGAGATCGATCAACGAAGGGGGGGTTCCCCAATTAGGGTCCCCCCATCGGGAGCTCCTGAAATCGCCTCCTGGACCCCTCTTGGGGCGCTCTTGGGGCGCTCTTGGAGCGCTCTTGGGCGCTCTTGGGGCCATCGTGGGGCTCTCTTTGGCCCCTCTTGGGGCCCTCTTGGGGCATCTTGGGGACATCTTGAGGCCTCGGATGGCCATCGGAAGCGAAAAGACGACAAGGCAAACATCATTGGTTTTGTTTAGGTGTTTGAAGGGTTTGGCCTTTGTGAGGCCGCCTTGGGGAGTTATTTTGCCTCCTGGAGCCGTCTTGGGGCGGTCGCGAGGCCTCTCGGGGCATCTTCGGAGGGGGCAGATAAGGACGTATCTTCGCGCCCCCGCGGTGCCCCCCCGCCCGAGGACTTGCCCCTCCGCGGGGCTCCAGAGGGCCTCGCGCGGGCTCTGGGGCCCATAGCGCGCGCACAGCTATCTTCGCGCTCCAGGCGCCGCCACTCTACCTTGTATCGCTATGTAGTGTTATGCCTCACCCCCGTCAATGCTGTCTTGCAACGCTCCGAATTGTACTCGCATGCACTTGTATGGCGGCGCCCCGCAGCAAGCCGCAAGTCTAAGTATGCAGCGCCCGCAGCGCACGAGCAGCACGGATATAGGCCGAACTGCTATTCAATAATCTTCCAAAAAATCGAGCGTCGGCCCGCGGCTGGCCGAAGCGGAGGAGCTCACAGGGTGACCACACAAGAACCAGCCAACCCATGCGTCCAGGTTTCTCGTAGGTACCTGAATCGGCGCAGAACCCTCCTGGAGCCAGACGTGATCGTAACCTTCTTCCGACGTTTGTTCATCCTGCGGCTGTGGAACATGTGGAACCAGACGCTTTGACAAGACGTACTCCGCGCGCGTGGCCTCGTCCTTGTACGGATTGATGGTGTACGCGCGATGGTAGATAGTGTCGACATCCAGCACGCCCTGCTCGCTCATGTTGCCCTGGCCGGGCGGCGCGCCACTCGAAGAGGCACCTGCGTTGTCATTGGGGCACCAGGTGCCAGGAGCAAACCTCGAAGTCGCCAAACGGTCATAAGGAATATCAACTTTGAGGGGTTCTGAGCACACATATCCTTCAGCAGGTCCTTCAACTCTTAGCGGTCGTGCCCTCGAATCCCCGTCAGCTGCTAGATCAACATGGAGCGGTTGTGAGTCCGCTTCTCCGTCAGCAGGCTGTTGAACATGAGGGCTTGAGCTCCGACCTCCGCGGCGCGGCGCAGGGACCCGACGGGCGACGGGCGAGAGGGGCGCTGGCCCAGGCTGCTTCCTGCGCCCGCCGCTGGAGCCGTGCAAGTAGATGTACATGCGCGCCATCCTGTACGCCTCCTCCACCTTGCTGGCCGGGCCAACCACGGTCAAGTAACGAGTGCCATCGTCAGTTTTTGGGCGACCCCGCGTGGACACCTTGCAGCCCGTGGCCTCCATGATGGTATCTACATCTTCGGCCGTCACTGTACCCTGAATCTCCACGGGCCCGAGTTTGGCTGCGGGTGGTTCCTCGGGAACAGCCGACATCCTCGAGCCTAAACGGTGGCGGGCGGTAACAATTCAAGCCGACGGCGAGCCTGTCGGCAACGCAACGCAAATCGAGCCGACGGCGAGCTTGTCGGATACAGCTCCCCAGGGCCCACTCCACAATGCCCCAACGTGGAAGCAACGCAATATCCAGAACTCGCTCTCTCGACGTGCCGCCGCCTGGACTCTCACAGGAGACGCAAGCCGAGAGGGCCGACAGCGGCATCCAAGAGGGCCCTCTGGATGCCACGTTCGGGGCCCAGGGGAGCCCCAGGAGGGCCCCGCGCAAGATGACCCCAAGAGGGCCCCAAGAAGGCCCCCAGGTGGGCCCGAGCGAACCCCAAGATGGCCCCATTTCAGATGGTCATACTCATACTCATGCCCCCTGACTCGCTCGTTTGGGCTTTCTTGATTCATATTCATACTTAGATTCGTCGCCCCCCCCCGCTGTAGGGCACACGAAAGTGTCGACGGTAGCGCAGTTGGCAATCGCCCAGGGCAGAAGTTCCAACGACCTCGGGGGCGCGTGCGCGAGAGCGACCGCACCGCTGATCGACGTGACGCAAAATCCACGGAACAGCGCACGGCGGTTGTTTGTGGGCACTTGGCCCGATATCCTAAATTATGTTGTTTTTCAGTTTCGATGCATGTGAGTGGTTTCGCGCCTCTCGGGCAAATCGTAAGTAGGTCGGCCGCCTGCCGCTTGGCATCAAGAAAAACAAAAAACTTGAAGCCAAAACCTAACCCGCACCATAAGTACGCATAAGTCCGCGTAAGTCAGTTATAAGTGAACGCCGCATTTCGCAAGTATGTTATACGTCGTTTGCGCACTTATGTCGTATTTCTCGCAACTTACTTGTCGAACGAACGATTATAAATATTGCATTCGAGATATAAATTTTACGCAGTTATAAGTTGGTTGGGTTCAAGTTTGGCATTTACAACAGCACTTGCACAATGCATACCAGCGTTTGCATACCTTATAAGTTTAGATATACGTCCTGCAACCCACCGCGTCGAGGAAGTACCTGGCGGCAGATTCAGCCCACACCAGAAGACGGCTCGGTTCCGCTGCGACAGCTGCTCCAACGCCAACCTCAAGTCCACGGACGGCATTTGTCTGAGTGACACAGTGCAAACGTACCTTGGCCAGAACCGCCAGGCGCACGCCAGCGGGCTGGGCTGCGCGCGGCGACGCGGCCCCTGCTGGACGGAAGAGATGGGGGTGCAAGGCGCCCCTGCCCCCTTTGGAGCACCCTCCGCGACAGAGTCCAGGCCCTGCAGCGTGCCAGGGGCCCCGCTCAGGCCCCCCCCCCCCCCCCATCAACAAGCTGCCTTCCCTCGAGCGCCCCCCGGAGAAGTCGCCCTGCCGCCGCCTTCTCAGCCCCGCAACCTCGGGGGCTACCTGCTCGAGGCCATTGAGCTTCACGACCCCGCGATCGCCAACATTATCATCCCCCCAGTGTGGCTCGAGAGCGACAGTGGTTCGGCGCCCGCGCCAAGGACTCGGGGCGCTACGCGCAGTGCGACGGCTGCCCCCCCGAGACCCCGCCCCTCTTCTGGGGCGCAGGCACCTTTGCCCCGGGCTGCTTCGTCTGAAAAGCCCCCCCATGGACTCGGGGCGTCGACTTGGGAGGCCGCCCCTGCTGGGAGGAGCGGAAAGTGGCTTGGGTAACCCGTCGCTGAAATTCCACCTGGCTCTGCCGTCGTTGTCTCGCGCGCGCCTGGGACGAGCGCCCCCGCGCGATCAGCGCTCTTCTCGGCCGCGACGCCGATCTCATTTACTCCAGTCGCCCCACCACCAAACCTAAACCCGCGCCCGCTGTGCCGCCAGAGCCCCCCCTTGCCAGCGCCCTGGGGCCCGGCGGCGCTCTCGCCTCCTCCCCGGGCGCCTGCGTCATGGGGGGCGGAGCCTCCAGCTACCTCCAGCTCGACCAGCACGGGCGGCCTTCCCCGCTCCGCACCGCGGAGGAGATCCGCAAGTTCGCGCACGACGCCACATGTGGCGTCGTGCGCGAACTTGCGGACAGGCGGTGCACCGCCTGTCGGCCCAGAGCTGGCGCGCCGGGCCCTGGGCCGCCTGCAGGCAGACCCAGGGCCGAAGCAGAAATACCAGAAGTCCAGGCCCATCGAGGCGGCGCTAGTCGAGCACGTTCGGGACCTCGGCCCGCCCCTGGACGACCTATGGAGGGACTTCGCGGAGGAGCACGTCAGAGATATCCGTGGCGTTGTTTCCCATAACAACTGGGAAGCAAAACAGGTCGCCCCCTTCCTGAGAATTATTTCCGGCGATGAGGTCCCCAAGGGCAACTGCCCTATCGAGCTTATTTGGGGCGGCAAGATGCTAGCCGCTGCGCGCATCGCGGCCCGCCCCTGCGTCAACTCCCCCGACAGGCAGATGCGCCGCCGCTGGGTCGACCGCATCGGCGCTGCGGATCCAGCTCGCGGGAGCTCCTCACTCCGCCACCCGCTGGAGACGCTCCTCGCCTTTTTCAGCCAGGTGAATCCCGACTTGCTGTCCGAAGGGCCCCTCCGGGGGCTGGCCAAAAATTGCCTCCTGGCCGCGGCCCGAGACATATGCGGCAAGTTGGGTGCCGCCCCAGCGACTCCAGCACTGCAGAAAACTTGCTCCGTTTCGCGCCCCCCCCTCCCGCCGAGGCCCGCCCGCGCGGGGGCGGCTCCAGCGGCCCTCCTGGATGGCCCCAAGCGGGCCCCACCTCCAGATCGCGCCTGCCACGGGGCAGCCCGCCCCCCGGGCGCAGCTCTGCCTCTCGGCGAGACCGCGGCGCAAACTCGGGCCCCCTTGCGAACCCTGCCGACGGCGCGCAGCCGCGGGCCCCAGTGACCCTTGAACGCAGGGTCTGCGCAACCATGAGCAGGCGGCAGCGCCGCCCTGGAGGAATCCACCGAGCCCGCCCCCGACACGCCCCCCGCTGGGGCACCCGAAGAGGCGCCCGCCCCCGCCAGCGCCGCGCCGCCAGTCAGGCCAGCGGCGGTCGTCGAGCTCAGCCCGACCTCCACCTCCGCCCCAGCTCGACCGGGAGGCGACGCCGCTCCAAGCCCCCCAACGGACACTCAGCCCGGCAGCCCAGCTTCGCCAGCCGCCGCGCCCAGCGCGGCCGACCCCCCTGAACGTCGGACGCGACGGGGCCGCCGACGCCCCACCAAGCAGCAGAGCCACTTCTCCCGCGCCCGGCGTTCCCCCCCGAGGGCGCCGCCGCCGGTGCGAGACTGCCGCGCGGGGCGCGGACAACAGCGGAAGCCTTATGGACAGCTGCCGCGCTGGGGGGGCCCAGTGGCACAGCGGCGCCGACCGCGAGGCCGACAGCCACGAGACTGGGACGAATCTGCCCACCGCTGGCCGCCCCGGGGCTCCGCTCGGACCCGACGACCGCACGCAGAAGGCTGGGCTGCCTCAGGTCCCAGCACGGCCCCCCCCGAGCGGCCTGACTGACCCGGGCACTACATGCAAGGCCCCCTGAACGAGGTTGACCTGTACCCTTCCGGCGGCGAGAGCAACGCCGCCGTGGTGAATCGCCTCGAGAAAGAGCTGGGGGAGCACTTCAGCGGAATCTGGCACCAGTGGCGCAACAGGCCCCCCCCCCCCCCCCCCCCCCAGGAACAGCCCCGCCTGCGCGGAACCTTTCAGGCAGGATCCCGAGTCCTGCGAAGACTTCTTCCGGGAATGGCGTCGCCACGACCGCGACCCTCTGGCCGTGGACAGGGCCCGCCACTTCCGAGTAAATTGGGCGGTCATCCGCGAGAGGTTTGCCACTCGGGGGAACGGGCAGGGTGGCCCACGCGCCCGCGCAATTGCAAGGGGAAGGGCCGCCGCGCAGCCAGTGCGTCCTGGCACCGAGACCAGGGCGCCTCCAGCCGCGCCTCGAGCAGCCGCCGACCCCAGGGGCATCGGCAAGCTCCCTCCGCCCGGGCCGGTGCCCCCACCGCCACTGCGCACTCGCGGCGTCCGACCCGTCTGTTTGGGGTCCGCGCGCCAGACCTTGGCAGCCGGCGCCGCGGGCCGCCCGCCCCGGGACGCGCGCCCCTGCTGCCGAGCCCCCGAGGCACCCTGGGGCTTGGGCGCCGTCGCTGCAGACCCGCTCCCACTCTCAGGTCCTGAGCTGCGGAGCCTCGAGTGGCCGCCGCTCTTGCCTCGCTCCCAGCTCGCGACTAGGAGCAGCTGGCTCTGGCGCGCGCCGCCGCGGGGTGCGCGGCCCCCTTCCCAGCGGCCCCCCCGGGCCCCCCTGGGTCCCCCTGGGTGGCCCCCCTGGGCCCCGGGCCCCCCTGGGTGGCCCCCCCCTTGGCCCCCCTGCCCCTCGCGCGCCGCTTGCGCCAGGGAGTGCGACGGTTAGTCGCTTCTGCGCCCCCCCATGCTCGCGACCCTTGTCGCCCCCCCCTTTCACCGCCGGCCCTCCTGCTGGCCCGCGCTCCGCGCGCTTCTCCCCCCCGCCCTCGCACCCCCGCGAGCGCTGCGCAAGCGCTTGCGACCGTTGGTCGCCTCTTCGTCCGCCCATGTTCGCGACCCTGGCGCCTCCCCCTGTATGGGGCCGGCTCTCCTGCTGGCCTCGCGCGCTCTCCGCGTTTCGCCATCGCCCTCTTCCCTCCCCGCCATTGACCGCTGGCCCCCGCGCCGGCCCTCCTGGCGGCCCCTCTGGGGGCCAAGCCTCGCGCCCAGCGCTGCCGGGGCGCGCTCCCGCTGTTCCCTCGCCCACCCGTGCGTCTTCGTAACTGGTCTTGCTTGCGGCCCCCCGCCCCCTGGCGCCCGGCCGCCCCCCTTGCCCCGCGCCCCGCGCGGGCCGCACTGGGCCCCATTCGACGCCTCTGCCCCCGCCTCTGGCTCCGAGGCACCAGGTGCGTCGGAGGCGTTTCACCGCCGTGGCCCTCTGCGCAGCGGCGCCCCCGCCCAGCGGCCTCTGCTCCGCACGAAGGCGCCGCCCGGGCTCCTCTCCCTCCTGCCGCGCGGCGGGCGCCGGCCGCCACCCCTGGTCGCCCGCCCGCTCTCGGCTGCCTCGCCGCCACGGCCCATCCGCCCACCTTTCTCTCGGCTTGCGGCGGCTTCCCACGCCCGCCAGGGGTCTGCCGGCCTCTCGGTTCGCCCCGTGCCGCGCGGGTAGCGTTCCGGGCGCTTCCCGAGCGGGGTCCGACACGCTTGCGGCTGGACGCCTCCGCGATGCGCTTCGGCGCCTTCGATTGCCAGGGTCGACCCCAGCCTGGCGGGCGCGCGCCCGCCTGCATTTCCCGCTTCGTGGAACGGGACCTCGACGCCAGTCTCTGATGGTGTCTGGCGATCCGGGCTCCGATCCGCCGAGCGCCTGCATGTGAGTTGGTTGACGGCTGGCGGCGCGTGGGATGCGCGCGCTACCCGCGAGACGGTGCGTCCGTTGGTCTATGGCGCCTGCTGTTCGTTGAGCGCCTACACGACGCGTTGGCCGATGAGTACCTTAAGTGGCGCGATGGTTCGCTGTGGCGTTGGCGCCAGCCCCCTGGCCAGCTCACTCGCAGCGCACTTGCGCCGTGGACAGGCAGCTCAGAGGCGCGCAGCCCCCCCCCCCATTCGCTTCTGACGCGGTGCCGCCGTGGTCTCGCAGTTCAAGGAGGCGCTCGGCCTTTCTTGCTGCGGCTAAGCGTTATCCAACACAGGCCACTGTTTTGCTCGCGGAGTCGCTCAACCTGAATTCCTTCCCGCCGTTTTGGCGATGCAAGCCGGCTGGCGCCCCTCCCCGCCAGGCGAAGGCGCACTTTTTTTCTGAGCGGCAGCGAGGCCCGCCTCCTGTTAGTCTCTCTTTCCGCTCTTCTCCCGTTGTCTCTCTCTTTCTCTCTCCTGCTTGCGCAATGTAGGCCGCCGCTAGTTTGTTACGACTTTCGGACGGCGTCCGGCACTTTCGCTACGGTCGCGATCGAAGAATCCTCATCCGCGCTCTCGCGTGCAATTTAGGTCCCGCTGGTTAGCTGTAGCTTGAGACGGCGCGCGGCCCTTCCGTTTGCGCTCGGGAACAAAAACATATCCCCATCAGCCCATCCAGAAACGATGTTTGGGGTAATCGAAGTGATCAGGGAAGTGGGGGAGCACGCAGAAAAACAGAGGGCGGGGGAACCGTCCGAGGTGGGGCAGGGAGAGGAAGGAGGGGAGGAGGAGGAGCAGGCGGATAAGGAGGAGGAGGAGGAGGAGAAGGAAAAAGGAGGAGGAGGAGGAGGAACGTGACACACACATAAGAAATTTCTCGGATGTCACTTGGGCGTTTTTTTTTGGGGGGGCCTCTTGAAACGTCTGGGGGGCATATTGGGCGCTTCGGGGATCCTCTTGAAGCCTCTTGGGAGCCTCTTGGAGGCATCATGGGCGCCTCTTGAGGCCGTCTGGGCGCCTCTTGTGGCCCTCTTGGGGCGCTTTTGGGTGTTTTGGTGGCGCCCTTCGTGCCATCTTGGAGGACATCGATCCAAAACGGAGAATTCGTCAATTACCGCCGCCATTTTAGAGTGCCTAAAATCTCCTTTTGGGCCCCTCCTGGGGCGCTCTTGGGACGTTTTTGGTCCGTCTTGGGGCCATGTTGAGGCGTCGGACGGCCATCAGCAGCGAAACGGCGAGAAGGCACACAACATTGATGTTTCGCAGGTTATGTCAGGATTGTGGCATCTCCAGGGCCTCCTTAGGGAGTTCGTTGGCCAGTTGGAGCCGTCTCGGAGCGGTCTTGGGGCCTCTCGGAGCATGTTGGGAGCCATCTTGAGGCTGAGGCATTTTGGGATATCATGAGCCATTTTGGAGCTAATCTTGGGCTCTCCGAGGCGCTCGTGGAGCCATCTTGGGCCATCTTGGACGCTCCAACCCCTCGCAAACCCCCCCTCCAGGTCCAGGGGAGGGGGGACGGGGAAGGGTAAACCTTTCCCGAAGGGGAAGATGGGCAGATGAAACACAAGACACGCTAGACCACCTACGCCCTAACGGGCTGGTGGGATTACGCCTTCCCCCCGCGGAGGCCGTCACATGACATGACCTCTTAGGGTGATATTGGGCGCTCTTGGGGCCGTCTTGGGACACGGGTCCCTCTTCCAATCAGTGGCCCATCGTCCCGGCTTGCCTATAGGCACACCAAAGCAGGTTCCAAGAACATTTTGTGGTCGGCACACATTGTCAGAACAGTTCAGATTGAGACCATTTTGTTTTCATTGATCGGCCTCCTATGATATAAGAACACTGTTCGTGTTTTTTTGTATGTTTTGTGGTTATACGAGCGTGTCGTGGTAAGCCTATAGGAAAGCTGGGACGGTCGGTGAGTGCTCAACTCTTGGGGCTAGCGTGGGCCATATTGGAGCCCACCCGAAGCGACACAACTAGAATCTGAACCACATTGCTCTCAGGCTCTGGCAGAGTGTTTGCCTCTTGTGGGGGGGTCTTTGGGAGGCTCCGAGGCCACTGGGGCGGTCTTGGGGCTTCCCAGGGGCATGCTGGACGCCAGATTGAACCATCTTGGTCCATCTTGTGCGATCGTGGAGGCCATTCTGGGCTATCTGGGGCCCTCTTGGGCCATTTTGGACTCTCTAACCCCTCGCGACCCCCCTCCCCTCCAGACCCATGGAGGGGGTAAGGGGAGAGGCAAACGTCTCCCCGAACGGGAAGGGGCAGGTTGGAATACTCCACCCGTTTAATTGCCTACGCCCTAAATGGCTATAGGGTATGGTGACAGTTGTGAAGTGCGTCGTTACGGGCGCTGGGCAGCAACTTAATTTACATGCAACGCAGCTTGAACAAGCCCTGACACGGAACGCAGCATCTATCTGATCATTTGGATGTTAACGCGTGCTGTCTGCCAAACTGCTTGCTTTGCTGGAGCTCGAAGGCAGGGATGGCACGATGATCAATGAGGAGCTGGAAGTTGTGGTTTCTCAGGCAGGGATGGTGCCTCTGAGTTGTATGGATAGAGCGCCGTCCTGTGCCCGGATAGGGACGTCCATCCGATGATTTGTTATTTGCCGCATTATGTCTGTTGGCCTGCATACATGCCGCAAAAGTCCGACGCCAGGGGTGGCACGATGATAAAGGTAATCACCGACTTCAGGTTGTGGACCTGAAATAGCAGTGGCTTGAGTCCGGCTGATTTTATGATTTGGTGTTTGTTGTCTTTTGCATTCCTGGCTGGTTGTCTGCCGCCGGGTTTTGAAGGCAGGGAAATTTCGGTAATCAAGATAGTCATCGGTCGCAAGTGGTGGATTCGAAAGAGTAGTGGCCTGTGCCCAGTTGCGGATCTTCCGTCTTGCGCAGTGTTAGCGTTTCTGATGTTTTTGTGTAGAGCGCCGTCGTGTGCTTGCTACGCACAACCATGCATCTGATGATTTAGTGTGTGCCGCACTTTGTCTGCCGAACTGCTTGCTTGCGTGCCGCCGGGGCTCTAAGGCAGGGATTACACAATGATCAAGGTAATCACCCCTTGTCGGTGATGGACCTGGTAGAGTAGTGGCCTGAGCCCATTTGTGCGTGTTCTGGCTAGCGCAGAGATGGGTTCTCTGATGTGTATGGATAGAGCGTTGTCATGTGCTCGGATAGGGGCGTCCATTCATGGGGGGCATTTGCCGTGGTTTGCCTGCCTCACTGTCTTTGTTCCGCTGGAGCTCGAAGGCAGGGATGACACGATAATTAACATAGCACGCCGCAGATGCGGGTGAGAGTGAGGGGGCGGGCGCGGGGTGGGTCGCGGGTGGGTCGCGGGCGAGTCGCGGGTGGGTCGCGGGGTGGCTCGCGGGTGGGTTGTGGGAGGTTCGCGGGTGCATCGTAGGTTTACGTCGGGCGTGTCCCTCTACATGAGGAATGCTCGAAAACAGTAGAAAATAGTCAGGGGACGATTTTGGAAGTATTTTTGAATCTTTTTATGTGCCTTTGACTATTTAAAATTTGTCTTGGAAAATCCTCCTGTAGGGGGACACGCCCGACTTAATTGTAGGTGGATCGCGCGTGGGTCGCGCGTGGGCCGCGACACGCGGTCGGTCGCGGGTGGTTCGCGGGCGGGTCGCGTGCGGGACGCGGGTGGGTCGCGGGAGGGTCGCGGGCGGTCGCGGGCGGGTCGTTCGCGGGATGTGTCGCAGGTGGGTCGCGCGTGGGTCGTGGTGGGTCGCGAGTGGTTCGCGGGCGAGGCGTGTGGTGTGTCGCGGGTGGGTCGTTGGTCGCGGGATAGGTCGCGGTTGGGTCGCGGCGGGTCGCGGGTTGGTCGCGGAGTGGGTCACGGGCGGGTCGCGGGTGGGTGAGGGGTGCGTCGCGGGTGGGTCGCGGGATGGGTCGCGGGCGGGACGACGACAGCAACAAACAATATCAACAATCATTTTGAGAGTGTTCGCTCTTATCTGCTCGAATGGCGTTTAACGTTTATTTCCTGAGGCCTCGATACCCGCCTGTTTCGTTTTCGATCGTGCCCCTTTTGGGGTATTCTATATATATATAGAGAGAGAGAGAGATGTGTGTGTGTGTGTGTGTCTTCCCTGCAGGCCGGGCCCCGGCAAGCCGCGGGGCGGCCGCGGACCGTCGGCCTGGCCAGCGGCAGCGCTGATCGATGGCAAGCCGACCCCAAGAGGGACGGACACGGGGCCGACCACGACGACGACGACGACGACGGCGACGGCGACGACGACGACGACAACGACGACAACGAATGAAAGCGCGACCGAGAGCGAGAGCGAGAGCAACAGCGGGGCCACGAAGGGCAGAAAGGGGTCCACGAAGGGCGACACGAAGGGCATGCGTATGGGGCCACGAAGGGCGCGAACGAGCGGGGGCCACGAAGGGCTGATAATGCGGGGCCACAGAGGGCAGCGACGAGGCCACTGAGGGTAGCAACAGGGCCACGTAGGACAGCGAGGTGGCAACGAAGGGCTACAGCGGGGCCACGAAAGGCATGGGACCACGACGGGCGCGAACGAGCGGGGGCCACTATTGGGCTGCAGAGGGCATGGACGGGGCCACGGATGGCAGCGAGGGGGCAACGAAGGGCAGCGAGGGGGTCGCGAAGAACGACAACGGGGCCAACGAGCGGGGGCCACGAAGGGCATACATATATGCGGCCACGGAGGGCAACGATTGGGCCACGAAGGGATGCAACGGGGCCACGAAGGGCATCGAGGGGCAACGAGGGGGTGCAATTGGGCCACGACGGGCAGCGAAGCGGGGGGGCCACGAAGGGCATCGAGGGGCCGCGAAGGGCAGCGAAGCGGGGGGGCCACGAAAGGCCGCGACGGGACCACGAAGGGCAGCGATGGGGCCACGAAGGGCTGCGACGGAGCCACGAAGGACAGCGAGGGGACCACGAGGAGCTGCAACTGGTCCACGAAGGGCAGCGAGGGGCCACGAAGGGCTGCAACGGGTCCACGAAGGGCAGCGAGGGGGCCGCGAAGGGCTGCAACGGGGCCACGAAAGGCAGCGAGATCCTGCGTCCTAAGTGCGTTGTGAGGGAGTCCTACGCGTGAGCGCGACTCCTGGGCGACGGCTTCGGGAGCGCGGCGCTTTAGCAAATCGCGGGGAATCCCAACGCACAAGTGCGATCCTTGAGTACATTGCAAGCGACTGTCCAGCGAGAGCGCGATTCCAGAACACCGAGAAAACTACTCCTGACTGAAACGCAAGGAAGTCCTAAGCGAGAGCGCGACTCATGAGTAACACGCGAGGAAGTCTTAAGCGGGAGCGGGGGTCTTGGCTAAATTCTGAAGACGTCTTAGGCGGGAACCGTTATTGTTGTTGTTATTGTTGTTGTTGTTGGAATCCGGGGGCCAGCAACACAGTTTGAGTGTGGTGGCTTTCCTTCATAAAAAAGCAAGGTGCGAACCCCAGGGGGGGCACTTCAATTGAACAAACACAATGGTCACCGGAAGATGGGCTCAACAAAAATTATTCTTCATACGTGAGAGTTGAACAATAACAACAACACGACAACAGCACCACCACCAACAACAACAACTACAACAATCATTTTAAGACTGTTCGCTCCTACCGGCGTATGTGCCAATCAATACTCATTTCCCAGGCCCTCGGCACCCGCCGTCGTCGTCTTCGATCGTGCCCCTTTGGGGATATATTTTCTTTACCTGCCACGCGAGTTCAGTGCAGTTCGAAAACAAAGGAAGAGAAGACGGGTGGAAAATGGGAGGGGGATGGTGGAGCACGAGAGAAATTAGCAGGAGAGGGGGAAGGAGTAGAAAACAAGTGGCAGAACCGGACGGGCAGATCGGGTGGGTAGACCTATGGCGGGCAGGTCGGGAAGGCGGGCCCAGGTGTCGAGGTCGACCAAGCGGGTTGTTGAAGCGTGGGTCCTGCATGAATCGCGAGGCAGTCTCGAGCGATAGCGCGATTCCAAAGTAAATCGCGAGAGAAACCGAAGCGAGAGCGTGATTTCTGAGCGCCGAGGGCGCATCGTCTGAATAAGCTGTGAGGAAATCCCGCGCGAAAGTGCGATTTGGGAAGAACGTGTGAAGAAGTATCAGGCAGGAACCGCTGTTGTTGTAAACCGGGGGCCAGGGGCCCAGTTTGAGATTTTCCTTGATACAAAGCAGCGGGGGAAATACTTCAATTGAAAACGTACAATAATCACCGGAGGAGTGGATCAACAATACTTATTCTTCAGTGGTGAGAGTTTAAAACAACAACAGCAGCACCAACATCAACAGCACCAGCAACAAAGACAGCAACAGCAACAACAACAATGACAATAGCACCAGTCCGCACCACGGAATCCCACTTCAGCCACGAACCTAGGGACTGAAGTATCGCTCGGCCCTCTCACTCTGAGTCGCGGATGGGTCACGGGGTGGGTCGCGGGTAGGTCGCGGGTGGGTCGCGGATGGATCGCGGGCTGGGTCGCGGGCGGGACGACGATTGCCAACAACAGCAATAGTTACACCAACAATTTTAATCTTGCTCGCTCCTATTTGTTCACGTGCCAGTCAATACGTATATCCCAAACCCTCGATACCCGCCTTCGTCGTCTTCGGTCGTACCCCCTCGGGGGTATATCTTCCTTACCTGCCACGCGTATTTAGTGCAGCCCCTGAAACAAGGGAAGAGAGGACGGGTGGAAGGGGGAGGGTGAATAATGGATCACGAGGGAAATTAGCAAGAGGGGGGGCAAGGAGCAGAAAACAAGTGGTAGAACCAGCCTGGCAGATCGGGTGGGCAGACCCATAGCGGGCAGGTCGGGAAGACGGGCCCAGGCGACGAGGTCGAGCAGGCGGGCTGTTGAAGCGCAGGTTCTGCATGCATCGCGAGGATGTCGCGAGCGATAGCGCGATTCCCAAGTAAACCGTGAGACAAACCAGCGTGGGCTCTATATATATACATACATACATATATATATATATATATATATATAACATCCTTGGGTTATCGTCAGAACAGCAACTCTTGCATGTAGCCGACGCGCGACGGAAGGGCCCGAGGGGCAGAAAGAAGCGAAGGACGGACCCAGGAACCACAGACAACGAGCGGAGGGACACAACCGAAAAGAAACGGGGCCACGAAACAGCGAGGGCCCGAAATTACAGAGCGATGCTGGGAAAGCCTGAGGGGATTTGGTAGCCCCCGTCCTGGCTCCCCTGAGGTCATTGCCTCACCTCCACTCAGGCATCCACAGGCCTAAACAACCCTCATCCCAGGCGGCAGCATAACTCGTTCTCTCTTTGCGAGCTTGGGCGGGGGAGAAGGGCATATCAGAGCTGCATGAGGTTTCCCAAGCGCAAGCGGGACGGCTGTTTGCTTCCATTGTGCCTCAATGCTTGGGAAGCCTCGCAGTCAGACAGCTTCATGGACGAGCAGGACTAAAGATGGGTATATGGGGCCACGGCGGACGCGAACGAGTGGGGGCCACTAAGGGCATGCGTATACGGGGCTATAAAGGGCGACAGCGGGGCCACGACGGGCGCGTGCGAGCGGGGGCCACGAAGGGCATATAATGCGGGGCCACAAAGGGCATCGACGGGGCCACAGAGGGCAGCAACAGGGCCACGAAGGGCAGTGAGCGAAGGCGACCGCGGAACCAGTACGGGCAGCGAGGGGCATCGAAGGCGGGCGAAGGGCAGCGAGCGGCGATTGCAGTCATTAACGGGCTGGTCGGGCGGGCAGGCCCCGACGAGCGGGTCGAGCGGGCGGGTCGTTGAAACGTGAGTCTTGCTTGGACCGCCAGGCAATACGTAGCGGGAGCGCGAGTCCTAACTGTCGAGGACCAGCATATGAATAAATTGTGAGGAAATATGAAGCGAAGCGGTTCGGAGGTAAGTTGCGAGGAAGTCCCAAGCGAGAAGGCGATTTTGCAATATATTGCCAGGAAGTATCAGGCAGGAGCCGCGATTCGGTGGTAAATTGTCAGGAGGTCCTGTACGGGGCGTGAAAACGACCACAGCCACTGTTTTTCTTTTGATGCCGCCTTCCAGCCCGCAGCAACAAAGCAGTGGTTGTGGTCATTTTCGTTGAGCTTGGCACCAGGGAAATGACCACAACCACTGCTTCTTTTTCGGCCGGCTGGAAGGCGGCGCACACAAGAAGCAGTGGTTGTGGTCATTTTCCCGTCCCGCATCCTAAGCGAGAGCGCGATTCTTCAATCAAGTGACAAGTGTGAGGAAGTGTCAGGCGGGAGCCGCTGTTGTTGTAAACCGAGGGCCAAAACAGTTTTACCTCCAAGACTTCCCCTGGTAAAAACCCAGGTGCGAGACCCGGGACGGGCACGTAAATCGAACAAATAGAATGTGCACAGGGCGGGGGGGATCAACCATAATTATTCTTCAGGAGTGAGAATTCAACAAACACATTAGCAACAACAGCAACAACAGCAGCAACAACAACAGCAACAACATTCATTTTACCCGAAGGCTCTACGATTCTATTTGCAGCAAGCATCCATCATGATGCAGTCAACCCGCATTGAAAGGATGGGCAATTTTTCAATTCGAGTGCCTTGTGCCAGGAGATTGGAATGAATGAACATCCATCTTATGAGTTCGAGCTTGCCGCGCTATGCCTGGCCAGCGTCTTGCGTACCGTCGGTGTTCGAAGGCATGGATGACGCGATCATTGATGAAGCTAATCACCGACTGCAAGAATAGTGGCCTGAGCCCAGTTGTGGATGGTTTGTCTCGCGCAGGCACTTGGCCTCTGATGCGTTTGAATACAGGTGCTGTCTTGAAGAAGATCGGAGCACACATCCATCCGATGAGTTAGTGTTTGTCGCGTTGTGCCTTCCTTACTGCTTGCGTACTGTCGGAGCTCGAGGACAGGGATGACACGATAATGAATCAGGGTAGTCACCGACTGCCGGTGATGGACCTGAAAGAGTAGTGGCCTGAGCCCAATCGTGGATGGTCTGTCTCGCGCAGGTATTCGGCTTCTCATGTCATTGGACACAGGTGCCGTCCAAAAGAGGATTGGACGCTCATCCATCCGATGAGTTTTCTGTTTGCCGCGATCTGCATTTCTTACTGCATGCGTGCCGCCGGATCTGCAAGGCAAGGATATCACGAGAATGAATCAATGTAATCACCGACTGCCGGTGGTGGACCAAAAAGAGTAGTGGCCTGAGCCCAGTTGTGGATCGTCTGTCTCGCGCAGATGTTAGGCCTCTGATGTTATTGGACACAGGTCAGGTGCTGTTCCGAAGAGGATTGGATCGCACATCCATCCGATGAGTTTTCTGTTTGCCGCGATCTGCCTGTTCTCACTGTATGCGTGCCGCCAGAGATCGACTGCAGGGATGACACGCGAAATGAATCAAGGTAATCACCGACTGCCGGTGGTGGACCAGAAAGAGTAGTGGCCTGAGCCCAGTTGTAGGTGGTCTGTCTCGCGCAGGTACTGGGCCTCTGATGTGCTTGGGTACAGGTGCCGTCCAAACGCAGATTGGAATACACGTCCATCCTATGAGTTGGTAATTTGCCGCGACTTGCCTTTCTTTTTGTTTCTGTGCCGCCGGAGCTCGAAGGCAGGGATTACACGATAATTGATCAATGTAATCACCGACTGCCAGTGGTGGACCTGTAAGAGTAGTGGCCTGAGCCCAGTTGTGGATGTTCTAGCTCTCGCAGGTATGGGGCCTTTATTAGAGTGCCTTCTGCCAGAAGATTGGAATTGACATCCATCTTATGAGTACGAACTTGCCGCGTTATGCTTGCCGAAAGCCTTGCGTACCATCGTTGCTCGAAGGCCGGGATGACGCGATCATTGATAAAAGTATTCACCGACTGCAAGCGTAGTGGCCTGAGCCCAGTCGTGGATGTTCTGTCTCGTGCAGGCATTTGGCCTCTGATGTGCTTGAATGCAGGTGTTGTCTCGAAGAAGATCGGAGCACACATCCATCCGATGAGTTAGTGTTTGCCGCGTTGTGCTTGCCTTTCTGCTTGCGTACCGTCGGAGCTCGAGGGCAGGGATGACACGATAATGAATCAAGGTAAACACCGACTGCCAGCGCTGGACCTTAAAGAGTAGTGGCCTGAGCCCAGTTGGGAATGGTCTGTCTCACGCAGGTATTCGGCCTTTATGTCATTGGGTGCAGGTGCTGTCCCAAAGAGGATTGGACCGCACATCCATCCGATGAGTTTTCTGTCTGCCGCGATCTGCCTTTCACTGTATGCGTGCCGCCGGAGCTCGACTGCAGGGGTGACACGAGAATGAATCAAGGTAATCACCGACTGCCGGTGGTGGACCAAAAAGAGTAGTGGCCTGAGCCCAGTTGTGGATGATCTGTCTCGTGCAGATGTTAGGCCTCTGATGCCATTGGACACAGGTCAGGTGCTGTCCTGAAGAGGATTGGATCGCACATCCATCCGATGAGTTTTCTGTTTGCCGCGATCTCAGGGATGACACGAGAATGAATCAAGGTAATCACCGACTGCCGGTGGTGGACCAAAATGAGTAGTGGCCTGACCCCGGTTGTGGAGGTTCTGTCTCGCGCAGGTATTCAGCTTGTGATGTGCTTGAATGCAGGTGCCAATTTGAAGAAGATCGGAGCACACATCCATCCGATGAGTTAGTGTTTGCCACGTTGTGCCTGCCCTGCTGCTTGCGTACCGTCGGAGATGGAGGGCAGGGATGACACGATAATGAATCAAGGTAATCACCGACTGCCGGTGATGGACCTGAAAGAGTAGTGGCCTGAGCCCAGTTGGGAATGGTTTGTCACGCAGGTACTCGGCCTCTAATGTCATTGGACACAGGTGCCGTCCCAAATAGGATTGGACCGCGCATCCATCCGATGAGTTGTCTGCTTGCCTCGATCTGCCTTTCTGACTGTATGCGTGCCGCCGGAGCTCGAAGGCAGGGATGACACGAGAATGAATCAAGGTAATCACCGACTGCCGGTGGTGGACCAAAAAGAGTAGTGGCCTGAGCCCAGTTGTGGATGTTCTGTCTCGTGCAGATGTTAGGCCTCTGATGCCATTGGACACAGGTCAGGTGCTGTCCTGAAGAGGATTGGATCGCACATCCATCCGATGAGTTTTCTGTTTGCCGCGATCTCAGGGATGACACGAGAATGAATCAAGGTAATCACCGACTGCCGGTGGTGGACCAAAATGAGTAGTGGCCTGAGCCCAGTTGTGGATGCTCTATCTCGTGCAGGTCCTGGGCCAATGATGTGCTCGAATACAGGTGCCGTCCAAACGCAGATTGGAATTCACGTCCATCCAATGAGTTGGTATTTGCCGCGATCTGCCTTTCTTATTGTATGCGTGCCGCCAGAGCTCGAAGGCAGGGATGACACGATAATTGATCAATGTAAGAGTAGTGGCCTGAGCCCAGTTGTGGATGTTCTAGCTCTCGCGGGTATGGGGCCTTTATTGTGCTTCATTGGAGTGCCTTCTGCCAGTAGATTGGAACGAACATCCATCTTATGAGTTCGAACTTGCCGCGTTATGCCTGCCGAAAGTCTTGCGTACCATCGTTGCTCGAAGGCAGGGATGACGCGATCATTGATAAAGGTAATCACCGACTGCAAGCGTAGTGGCAGGAGCCCGGTTGTGGAGGTTCTGTCTCGCGCAGGTATTTAGCCTGTGATGTTTTTGAATGCAGGTGCCATCTTGAAGAAGATCGGAGCACACATCCATCCGATGAGTTAGTGTTTGCCACGTTGTGCCTGCCTTGCTGCTTGCGTACCATCGGAGATTGAGGGCAGGGATGACACGAGAATGAATCAAGGTAATCACCGACTGCCGGTGATGGACCTGAAAGAGTAGTGGCCTGAGCCTAGATGTGGATGGTCTGTCTCACGCAGGTATTCGGCCTTTATGTCATTGGGTGCAGGTGCTGTCCCAAAGAGGATTGGACCGCGCACCCATCCGATGAGTTGTCTGTTTGCCTCGATCTGCCTTTCTTACTGTATGCGTGCCGCCAGAGCTCGACTGCAGGGATGACACGAGAATGAATCAAGGTAATCACCGACTGCCGGTGGTGGACCAAAAAGAGTAGTGGCCTGAGCCCACTTGTGGATGTTCTGTCTCGCGTAGATTTTAGGCCTTTGATGTTATTGGACACAGGTCAGGTGTTTGTTTGAAAAGTATTGGAACGCACATCCATCCGATGAGTTTTCTGTTTGCCGCGATCTGCCTTTCTTACTCTATGCGTGCCGCCAGAGCTCGACTGCAGGGATGACACGAGAATGAATCAAGGTAATCACCGACTGCCGGTGGTGGACCAAAAAGAGTAGTGGCCTGAGCCCAGTTGTGGATGTTCTGTCTCGTGCAGATGTTAGGCCTCTGATGCCATTGGACACAGGTCAGGTGCTGTCCTGAAGAGGATTGGATCGCACATCCATCCGATGAGTTTTCTGTTTGCCGCGATCTCAGGGATGACACGAGAATGAATCAAGGTAATCATCGACTTCCCGTGGTGGACCAAAATGAGTAGTGACCTGAGCCCGGTTGTGGATGCTCTGTCTCGCGCATGTACAGAGCCTAAGATGTGTTCGGATACAGGGTGCCGTTTGAAAGAAGATTGGAGCACATACGCTGCACACATCCATCGATGAATTAGTGTTGGCCCCGTTTTGCCTGTTCCACTGTTTTCTTGCCTCCAGAGCTCGAAGGCGGGGATGACACCATCATCAATGTAGTCATTGATTGAACATGGTGGACCTGCAAGAGTAGGAGCCTGAGCCCATTTGCAGATGCTTTGCATCGTGCAGGTATGGGGCCTCTGATGTTCTTGGATAGAGAGCCGTCCTGTGGTCAGTCGGAAGGAACATCCATCCCATGAGTTGGTGTTTGCCACGTTCTGTCTGACTTACTGATTGTGTGCTGCCGGAGCTCGAAGGCAGGGATGACACGATAATTGATCAAGGTAATCACCGACTGCCAGTGGTGGACCTGTAAGAGTAGTGGCCTGAGCCTAGTTGTGGATGTTCTAGCTCTCGCAGGTATGGGGCCTCTATTGTGCTTAATTCAATCGCTTCGCTCACTCCGCCGGCCCGTATTGCATGATCGCTACTGCTTCGGCGCGGGCTCGGGGCCATTTCTGCGCCGCCGGAAGGAGGAAGATGAGGATGGGGAGGGGGAGGGGAGGAGGAGAAGAGGATGAGAAGGAACGGAGGAGGATGAAGATCAATATGAGGAGGAGGAGGAAGAGAAAAGGGCGGAGGAGGAAGCCTCTCGATGGCATCTTGCGGCGCTCTTGGGGCCAAACAGGGCCGTCGTCCAGATGCTTCTTTGGGAGGCCCTGGGGTCTGTTGAGAGGCCGTTCGGGGGCGCCTGGGAGACATTTTTGAAGCCTTGTATGGCCTCTTTTGAGCCTCCTTGGACCCTCCTGGGGTCTCTTGGGGGCCTCTTGGCGGCATCTTGGGCCATCTTGGGGGCCTCTCGGGGCCTTTTGGGCCCTCTTGGGGCGGAAGGCTTGAGGTTTCGGTTCGTGGTCCCCGTCTTGAGCCCCTCTTGGGGCCGTCTTGGGGCTCTCTTGGGCCGTCTTGGGCGTCTCTTGGGCAGTCTCGGGGCCCGTTTGGGCTCTCTGGGGGCCTTTTTGGGGGCCTCTTGAGCCGTCTTCGTGCGCTCTTGGGGGCCTCTTGGGCCGTCTTGGAGCATCGGAAAGCCGAAAATGCGACAAGGCCAAAATCCTTCCAAAACCATAGTAAAATTAATGACTTTGGCCTCTCGGGGCGCTCTTGTGAGGCCTCTTGGAGGCCACTTGGAGCGTCTTGGCGGCTTCTTGGGCCGTCTTGGGATCATCTTCGGCGTCTTGGAGCGTCCTTTGGGCGTCTCGGGGGCCTCTTGGGCAGTCTTGGGAGCCCCTTGGGGCCCTCTTGGCGCGCTCTGGGGGGCCTGAGAGGCCGTACCCAGGAGGAAAACCATCTCTGAGTAGACCTTCCCGGGACCTTCCCGGGACCTTCCTGGGACCTTCCTGGACTTTAAGGGTAGCTCTTTGGGAGATGTTACAGTATCGGGAGCATAGCTCGCGCGCCGTTGCCTTTGGCCCAAGGCACGCGCGCCCTATTTGCCCGGACACCGCGAGTGTTCGCTATGTGCTGGAAAGATCACTACATCGATCTTATCCTATCTTACGCATCCACCCCTCATACTGTACCTTCACAGCAGAGCGATGGATGCAATTTGCCAGGCTATATACCATATTTGAGCTACCAGGCTCACTTTCGACTTGGTAGCGGAGCTGGCCGCACTCTCGTGTGGTCAGCTCTTGCTCTTCTTAGCCTCATATTCTTCGGCACGATCTTCGTGACCACCTACCACCCTGCGCCACCACTCCCAGTACGTTTACGAGGATCTATTCAAGAGCAAGAAGCAACACGAGAGGCACGACGTCTAGACGACCAGATTGGTACCATATACGCTTCATCATTGCGTTACCACCAACCGCTCGGCAACGAGCTAACAGCGCAATACTTGAAGCAGGGGCGGGGAGACCCGCCAGACAGAGCGCCTCGAAGACTCGACAAGGCGCTACCCCAGCGCGACAACGCGCATCATAGTCGTCCTTCGTTACACATTCTCGGGCTAGTCGTTTTCGCTATTATATGGTTCGCGCTGGGGGCAGCAATCGGACACATGCGTCGTGGAGAAAACAGCACCGATGGGCAAACACATGGCCCATATTGGGACCCTCAAGGTAATGTACCTTTTCGTGAGTACATCTACGAGGTCAACGCATGGCTCAACGTTACAAGCGGACGTATGACGCCACAGGCCCAAGCGGCCGCAATACAACGCGGCCTAGGTGGCCTAGCGAGGACACTCGCCATGAGGGTACCGCCTGACATTATCAACTATGGCGCTGACATCGATGGGGTCCACACAGACCCAGTGACCTACATCATGTTCCTCCTAAGCATGAAGTTCGAACGCCTGGAAGATGAGCGACAGCTCACTTCCGGCACACAACTCATCGACTTCCACGTGCCTCACGGGGAACGAATCGACGTCACCCTTACCCGATTCGAAATGGCCCGACTTGAGGCACAATCGGTGGGACTCGACCTTCCCAGCTTCCAACTGCTAACCACTATCCTATTCCGCGCCTTAGGCGTCGGCAACCAGCGAGCCATGCAACTCTTACAGCCACTCAATCACCAAATGCCCCGAACACAACAACAGTATGATGAGTTGCTGGAGAGGATGCGTTCGATAGGCCACTTATCCGAACGGTCTCCTGGCAACATAGGATCTGTGCTTGGAAGGGGAAGGGGATCTGGTAGTGGAAATTTCTATACTACCTTGACTACTGAAGCCCAGCCTGGAAACGGGCCCTCAAGCATATGGGCCGATGACCCAGGTGAATCCACTGCGTTATTAGCAGGGGGTCGATCGCAACCAAGCTGGGCAACCAGCCCTCCTTCTAGAGAACCACAACCACACCGTTCTCTATGGGGGGAATCAAACCCCCTAACCGACGGTGTATCCACCTACTTGGGAGACGAGGGTTTCGACTCCGGCACCGATACAGACACTATATCATCAGATGGTGTTGAAGCTTTAGATTGGTCAGATATTATGAATATGGATAACGACAATCAGCGTGCTTAGCATTTGTTCTGGTTATTACAACAGGCTAAACGAAGGTGGAGGAGGTTCACACGGAAACCAATGCGTCGTGTTAGAAGGAGGATACGTATAATGTTTAAAGGAAAGGGTAAAGGCAAGCGAGGTCGTCGGAGGTTGAACGGACGAGGTATCGCCGCATTTCTCCAGAGGCTCTCAGATGAACAACATGATGAGATATTCTTTGGGGGAAAAGGCCGTGGTAAAGGCCGTAGAGAGACCTCAGGAAAAGGCAAAGGTAGGCGGGGAAACCCGCGAGGTAGAGACGGCCAGGTTCTCAAATGCCATGAATGTGGTAGTTCCGATCATCTTGTGCGAGATTGTCCAGTGAAGGGAAATGGGAAGGGCAGGTCGACCGAAGTCCATTTTGGCTCAAGTGAACCATCCATTGAGTATCTGAGCCTCCAGGACTTTGAGGCTATGGAGCAGATATCTTTCACTTGGGTTGTTGGCATGGACAACGTCGACGAGCTCGAGGGGTATGGTCATGGATTGTACGCGTACTACCTCGAGTACGTCCGCCGGTTCGTTACGGGCAGTAACGAGCTCACTCCCGTGGAACGCGGTGCGCTGGGAAACCAGCCTCATTCTTTCTACGACTGGATGTTCGGGAACCCAGGCAACATCATGGCCTACGAGAGCGACGACGAGGACACCACTATAGCGGCTTCGCCTTCCGAGGTTCAACGGAACCTCGAACCTCCGCCTGAAATCCCGCCTGGAAACAGGCCGTCTTTGATGGGAGAATATCCCCAGACCACTGAAGACTTAATTGAAATGGAGTCTCAGGCATTTGTTCAGGCCTTCATTGCAGGCGAACCAGATTCTCCGTTCATACCTCCTGGTTCGCTTGCTCCAGGCGAACATGGACCACGCACCCTTTTGCATACCCTCATGAGGATGCATGAGATACTTATAACTGGTCATCCTGAGAGTCAAGAACATATCGAAGCTGACACTATGACAGAACAGGATACTGATGCTTGCGGTAGCTCAGAGCTGTTGTTGGCAGCTCTGACTCTCATTGACAGCGTGCATCCTCAGGACGTGCAGAGACACTTGATATACTCCCGTGGTAGATGGCGTAATGCTCTAGAAATGGCTATTGCTATGCGTGGTCATGATCTTCCTCCGCCAGGATGGGGTCTCCAGGCGGTGGGCATGAGGCCAAACCATACGGCCATGCGTAACATTGCTGGGCAGCCTGTGCTCGGCAACGAGCCTGAGCCGACAACAGTGCCTCCTACTCCGGGACAGCCGAGCGACGCACAGACGCCGGCTATGCAGGGAAACCTGCCTGTACCAGATACGCCAATGGCCATCATCATCGGTAGTTCGACATCAGAAGAAGTAGAAGGCGATGGTTGCGGGTTAGATGAGGATGACGCCACCATCCTCATGATGGACGTGAATGGTGAGGAAGAGGTTGACTTCGATCCTGATGAGTCTGAATCATCATCACCATCGGCACAAGCGCCATTTGCGCCGAGCTCCACCCAGCAGGGAGACCTGCCTCCATCGGACGATCCATCTGGGATCGCACAGGAGCCTCCTCAGGCACCTTCACCGGGTGCCGCTCCTGCTGCTTCAGCAGCTTCCTCTGATGAGAACACCAGAAGATCACGTTCCCATACGCGCGTCAGAGAAGAGCCACATCCACGGGCTCGACTTCCTCGTGAGTGGAGGCAGGCTGGCCCAAAAGAACACGCTCTCAGGAGAGGTGGCCAGCTACTTCCGCACAACGACCCAAGACGCCAAAAAGGGGAACACTCGGCCTTCGGCAAGGGCAACCCTGCCTATAGGGACAGTGATGGCAAGGCCATTCGCGGAGGCTATCAGCTTGCAACAAATATCCGCCGCCCTGAAATTCAAGAAGCGCGGACTCAGTTGCGAGATATTATCGCGGCGCGCAAGCAGTATAGGCCTCACGCAGCATGCGGACCTTGTTCCCAGCCGTTCCAGAACCACAGGCCAGGATGCCCCGTTGGCAACAACGAAGGCCTGAGCCCCAACAGGGACAAAACCCTTCATAAAGAGGGCCATCCGCAACTTATCCCGATGACACAGGAAGAAATTGCAGAAGTGAATCGTCGTCTCGGGATCTTGAGCCACTTGGATCCGAAAGAAGAAGAAAAGCCTACCCCGGTTCCAAGGGGACTGGTAGCCATGACCCAGGAAGAGAAAGACGCGCTCTTCAGTCTTCCTAGTATGCGAGGAAACTCGCCTGGCGTCTCTAGCCAGTCCCAACAACCAGAACCGACAATCAAGGATGAAATGAAGGCTCAACGTGTGGCGGAGGATGAGGAGCGTATGCGGACAGCAGAAGACCGCACTCGCGAGGCAACTCGCAAGATGTTGGAGGATTCTAGTAAGATCTACATGAAGAGGGCTACGAGGCCCCCACTCCCACTAACTTCGAAGGCCAAAAGTGAACCCCCGACACCTAAGCTGTCCTCGGTGCCGAAACCGAAGACGAGCCCTCAGGACCCTGGGCCAGACGTGCAGATGGAGGCGCCTCCAACTGAAACTCCGAGGCCGCCGATTGGCACAACTCCTACACGAGCGTCTGTGCCCAAGCAGCAACCTCAGGACCCTATGGAGGAACGAAGACGCCCGCCTAGTCGCAGCAGCTCCATTGCGAAAAAGGCGGCAGGTTTCGAGCGCAGTGGGTATGCACCTGCGCCAGCTTCGCCTGTGGCGGCTCGTTCCAGCAGGTCCGATGAAGGTGCTATGTCGAGGGGTACCTGGGTGCCGAAGATCAGGGGCAGCGCCAGTCGCGCATCTCCGCGGGGAAACCCGCCATGCGCTGCCGCCGCAGCTTCCTCCTCTTCTGGAGCCGCAGCCTCCTCAGCAACAGAGGTTCCGATGCGGGGAAACCCGCCAGTGGTTCAGCTGCACCACCCAGGTGACACGTCCTTCACTAGTGGGACTCCAAGTGTGATCAGGGATAGACTTGCGCTTCGGAAGCTCCCACCGATACGCTCGGTGGATGAGACATTCATGAAGGAATGCAGGAAAGCTGGAATCCTTCCCACATCCAATGAGATTCTCAAACAGCTGAGCAAAGCTCTCAGCAGGATATGCAGGCATGCGCCAGACAAGCAACACAATCCTGTGTGGCGCTTGGAATCTTTCGATGATCATGATGGTTGGGTAAACCTAGTGGAACTCGTTGACCATTATCCGTGGAACACAGGTCAATCAAGACACGCTGGGTATAATCCAAAGTATGACGAGGCCAAGGTCATCAACGAGCATCTATGTAGGCGCTCGGTTGACCAACTAGCAGCCATCATGATGGCAGTTGTTCATGTCCGTGAACCAGACGGAGAAGAAAAACAGCGCCTACAGTTCAAGGTGTTGATGCGGGACTCCGGAGAGCCCGCTATCTTCGTCCGCGCCTCTCAGGGGCATTCATGGGAATTGAAAGCTCCATGGTCGCTGTACAGCTACATTGTGCTGTGCGACCAACCTGCCGGGAGACCGGCCCCATACCCCGATGTTGCTATGCATGGCACTCGATGGCACGCCTTCGAAGGGATTATGTGGCACGGCCTGTCCTGTAGACCTGAGCATAACACGAAGAAAAAGGGGACAGGCCGGTCGCGCATTCACTTCGTGCCGACAGTTCGCCGCCGTGCCGTGAACAGTGGGTGGGACCCAGACTCAGACATCATCATCTTCGTAGATTGGCGTAAGGCCATACAAGATGGTATGAAGTTCTGTTGGTCCGATAACGGAGTCCTCTTGTCCGAGGGAGATAACGGTATCATTGAACCGTATTACATCTCTCATGTAGAGGACCTGACCACAGGAAGGCAATGGCGTAATCCAGAGTATCTGGGGAGCCGCCATGCGCGAGTCTCTGTCGCAACGATGTCTGCTCCTGACAGGTGGGCTGACGTTGGTACTTCCAGCGTTAAGTACCAGTGGTCCCGAGACCAAGGGGGCGTTGACCCCCCTATGGGCTACCTCCACAGAGAAGTTGGGGACCACTACAGCCCTACCCAGCTGGGAAACCAGCCTGAGATCTATCGGATCTTCATGATTACCGAGAGTGAGGCCGGGAGCGCGGCTCCAAGCCGTGCCCCAAGCCAAGGGCCTAGTGCCGTGTCTTGGCAGGCCATTAGTACCTCGGACCTGGATCAGATCGCAGCCGCGCTGAACCCTGACCAGGTAGAACAGCTGGCGGACAGGTTATACCAGCAGGATCCCTGGGCCGCAGGCCAGGGAGCAATGTCCGCTATGGCTACGAGAAATCGTCAGGCCATGCAGGGAAACCTGCCTACAAGCGGACCTGCTCGGTTTGAACCAATGCATGGAAGCCCTACTCAGAGCATGCACACTCCAAGGGGCATGACTCCATTGGGCACACCACCGGCACAATCCCCATTCGGGACACCTGTCCGCCCTGCCACAAACGGCACTCTCATGGAGAGGATAGCTGCGGCTAGGGCTGAACACAGCACAGCCCTCCTCAACATGATGCCGCCCGGCACGCCAACGAGTCAGCAGGGAAACCTGCCTGGCACACCAAGCCACCACAGGGCGGGTGTACCTGACGACTATCGCTCAAGAGTGGCGGCCGCGGTGCAGCAGGTGCAGAGCCATAATCTGCCTCACCCAAGTGGGCAGAGGTGGAGGCCAGCCTGGTCCTGGGAGCCTGAGGGTCCCAACCCACGGGATCCTGCTCGGCAACGAGCCTTTATCCCGGCGTTCAATGCCCATCCGAGCATGTCTCAGGGCCAGAGGCCACCACCAGCGCAGATGAACCCGCCATTATACCCTGATGGGTCAAGGGTTCCGAACAAATTTGTTCGTGAATTGGCGGATCAGATGCATAACCTCACTAATGTGCGCTGCAGTGACCATTCCATGTACCCGCACATGGCCTTCATGCCTTCACCAACATCACCAGAGGTGGTTGTCCAGCCCACTGCCCATTCAATATCGTCTGGCAGCAGGGGCGTGCCTGACTACATCAGGCAGACGCACCACACTCAGCAGGCATGCTTCAGGAGAAGGCAGGCGGTGCAAAGTGTACGGGATCAGTCACGTGCAGCTGCAATTGATGTGGTGAGAAACAGGGGCTCACCTTTGCGAGGGAACTCGCCCGCCGTGACTCCTACCACTTCCATGCCAAATGTCGAAGTGCAGGAGGTGCTGAATCCAACGGGGACACCCCCATCAGCCTTCATGCCCTCCGAGACGGTACTGGAGAGGCAGCGGCGGGTATATCCCAGGGCAGCAGACGTAGAGGTCTTTACTGGGATGGAAGATACCTGTGCGGTATGCCTCGAAGAATTTCAGCCCAGGGATAGTGTTTACCGCCTGAGGTGCAATCACCTATTCCACGAGGGATGCTGGAATTCTAATGTGGTGGGCCACGTTGCAAATCAGCGTGAGGGAGATCCCCAGCAGCCACCATGTGCTATCTGTCGAGCACCTGGCATTATAGCATCATCCTTCCCATGGACCGGCTCCTTTAGTCAGACTCCTGAGCAGTCAGCGAGAGAGCTGCGGGAGCTGAGGAGCATGGTGGAGGAGATGACGTCTAGGATGCTCGCTATGCAGACAGCTCCGTCACAACAGCAGGGATACCTGCCTGAAGAGGTAAGGCCGCCTATGGAAACGGGATATTTTGATCAACTTATCCCGATGACGGCGCCTCAGCAGGGAAACCTGCATGATACTCCTCAGATGTCTCCCCAGAGTGGAGGCGAGGCTGAGATGTCACTGGACCCTGATCAGCTGCGTGAATTGCGCGCACGACATTTCCAGAATCAGATGGATAACACGCACACAACATTTATGCTGGACGCCAACAATCCTGAAACTGATAGTCCGTCGCTAGACTTATCAGAATCCTCAGTGGCGTCAGCAGCAACAGCAGCCAGGGCCGTCAATATCTCAGCGACGAACGAGGAGTTCGAGGAGTGGCTGCGGTACCGGGATCACGACCCGCGAGCAGTATATGAGCATACGTGATGAGTATGCCAACTGGCGGGAGGAGCGTGGCGATCACGCCCAGCACGTGTCGTACTTCCAGTACATTGACCTGGCACGCATGGCCGAGAGCGAGTCGCATGCCAGTGTCGTGCGGGGTAACACGCCAGGGAGTACGACTGTGCCGCGGGGAAACCCGCCTACCGACACAGCCGACACTTCAGAAACTGTGCACATCAAGCAGCCGAGTAAGACGTTCTTGGATGATGGTGGAAATTCCATACTCATCGACGTCGGTTCGAAGGTCAACATCATGGGCGAGAACACGAGCCGTAAGTTCGTCCAGGCTGCCGAGGCACATGGCCGTACTTGTACGTTCGAGCCCCGCTCTCGTTTGAATATCAACGGAGTGGGAGAAGGGTCGGCCCCAGCGGATACCGTAGGCACATTCAGTATTGCCTGTGAGTACCAGGGGTCGGCCCAACTCGATTCATACAATGCGAACATTGTGTCAGGCTGTGGCAAGGACCTGCCAGCCATCCTAGGTCTCGATAGTATGCAGGACAAACGCACGATCATCGTGCTTGAACGAGGCCAGGAAAAGCTGATATTCCCTGGTAAGGGGCAGGTCAGAATGGAGCCCCCAGAAGGCTCCAAAATCATGCCGACGACAAAGTTGCCGTCAGGGCATCTGTCGTTCAGGTGTGATTGTTTTGG
>CAUYUJ010021548.1:82500-109298 GCA_963575745.1 Prorocentrum cordatum | reverse complement strand
TACATCAGACGGCGGGTTCGGTATGCAGGCGTCACCTTCCTCTGCGGGCGGCCTCGAAGTTTCAGCGGGGACAGTTCCCATCGTGGGTGCGCCAACTCCTTCGCCCCCTCCGCCGAAGCTTCGAGGCCGGGCGGTAACGGCGGCAGACTGCAGACTGACCTTGTTTGCCATTGCCAGTCCAGTCGTTGTCGGGTCCAGGAGGGCCTCACGGGCATCAGCGAGCTTCACCGGAGGATGCCATTGAACGCTGTCACGGTGCTGCTGCAGGAGCACAACAACCATCACAGGGGTATTGGCGTGACCTTCAAAGATAAAGTGATTGGGCATGCGCCAACAATTCAATTGCCCCAATTTTGCCGCGGCCACGCACAGACGCCAAGGCACCCCGTGGAACGGCAAGCGTGCTCGAATCTGGGAGTTTTACACATGGCCTGTTTGCTTTGTCCAAGCTCGCGGGGCGGCAGGGCCCCATGGGCCCATGGGCTGGTTAGTTTGGTGTGTCTGTGTCTAGGCTCGCGGGGCCTCGTTCGTTCCTCCTCTTGCGTAGGTGATGTCGGTGGGCCCCTGCGCAGCTACCTGGCACAGCGTGAAGACGGTCAGGTCGGACGATCCCAAGTGCTACAAGTGCTGGTGGGAGTGGGTCTGCAAGTCTGACTTGCATTCGAAGGTGCGGGCACCGGAGGAGGACTTCAAAGACTCGAAGGCCTCCTCCTCCATCGCCCTTTCTCCTTTGCCGTCCTCCCATTGTTCCCCTTCCAACGCCGCGGTTCCCCCGCGGGCTTCTGGCGACCGCTCGGGGCGATCCAGGCATCCCCGCAATGCTCTCGACGAGGCGCAGCTGCTGGAAATCTCCGAAAGGTGACGCTGGGGGGGCACGACATTGGACCAATGACCTCGCTCCATATTTGCGACCCGCAGATCGTGTACAACAAGCTGCGCGACCTTGGCGTGTTAGAGGAGGTGACGACCTTCTTGTCCCAGCGAGTGAGGTTCTCGGATGCAGCGCTGAACCACCGGAGCACCATCATCAATATGAAGTGCGTGTTATGCCTCATCCATGATTGTACCATTTCGAAGGAGATGATCGCCGTTGTGCGCAAGGAGGCTCTCAAGTTCTGCGTGCCAACCACGACCGACGTCGACTGCGACGACGCGACCGCCACCTCCGCCATTCCGACTATCCCGTGGATCTTTGATAGGTCAGGGGACGAGGTGCAGGATAAGATGAAATGGTTGTTGACGCCAATGGCTGAAACAAAAACCTTCAAGAAGCTCGCCGCCATCAAACACTCGCTGAGCTCGAAGGCAGGCGCCGACAATCAGGCAGAGTTGGAGGAGAAGCGCGTCGCTGCAGCGGAGGCAGAGGAAGAGGTGGAAGCACTCAAGGTATCGAAACGCAAAAAAGCTTTGCCCAAGGCGAAGGCCACGGCGAAGAGGCTTGCAAAGGAGTACGAGACGCTCAAGGAGAAGCTCGAGGAGGCGACCACGAGCCCAGAACTGGCAGGCTACACCCCGACGGTCGTGGCCTCGAAGCGCATCCAGAAAGGCACTGGCAGGCGGTCGACCAACGTTCTTGAGGACCATTGCTTCAATGTTGACGCAACCCTGAAGATCGTCGGCACAGATGGAGTTCCTCCGGCCCACGTGCAAATGCTCAGAGATCTCACCACGCATGTGTTCCTTGTCTTCTTGTGGCAGAAGACCGTGACCTACCGCGGCAAGGCGGTGGCGAAGTGCCAGCGGCCCGGAGACCGAAACAGCATGACAGGGCAAGGCCCAAAGCTCAGGCGTGCAGCGTCGCATCAACATTGACACTGTTGACTGTTGACCCGTACGTTTGTCACTAGCTCGGCCAGGGTCGTGCAAGGCGGGAGGGGGACGAGGCGGAGGAGCGCAGCGGAGGAGGATGAAGAGTAGGAGGATTGGGGGAGGAGGAGGATGGAGAGGGTGCTGGGATGTCCCTTCGCACCAGGCACTCGGAGCTGCGAGGAGAGATCCAGGACATCCTTACGCGAGGGGGGGCGATGATGCCCTCGCTGGCCTCGTGCGGCACGGTGATGCAGGTGGGTTCAACGTCGGGGGCGGTGGCGGCCATGGAGCTTGCGAAGCAATTGCTCACTGCCTCATCTGGTGGTTCTGTTTCACAAGCTGGGGCGGGTGGAGGAGGTGAACGGTGAAGGAGGGGGATGGAGAGATACTGAAGATAATGAGCCCCGCTTGGATTCGATGCGCGTCTGTAAGACTTAGAGACAATAGCCGCCAAACCCCCATGAGACTCATTTTCTTCTGTTGCTCATTCGACGCCGCTGCGCGTGGCCCCCGAGGTTCGGAGCAGACTAGTGCGGCGGCTTCGCGCGACTCCAGCTCGCTTGCTGATGCGGCTGATGCTTCTTGCCTCGGCGATGTGGTGGCCTTCCTTCGCGAGAACGACACGTCGCTGCCCGCCCAGGCGCAGAGCGCATTCACTACGCTACTCAAGGCGGTGCTGAATGATTCGAAGACGTGGGGGGATCTCTGCAAGAAACCAGATGGTGAGCACGCGGGCGTCGTATTCGGCTGCATCTCGAAACGCATCGGCGGGGTCTTCAAGTTTTCATGGTGCGTTACCTTGCTGCAGGTATCGAAGACCGTGGCCGAGAAGGGGGCGATTCCAGAGGCGGCCTCGTCATCGTTCAAGGACCCTGCCCACCTCCAAGAGTTCATGAGCATCCGAACTAAGTGCACCCTCGAGCTGTTGAAACTCGCGTCGTCCTCTTCTCTTTGTGGCCGTCTTGTTGAGTCAGCATCGGTGGATGTCATTGCCCCCATGGATGCGCATGCCTCGTCGCCAGAGAGCAAGAAGTCCCTGTGGACGCAGATCGCCTTGGCAGCGGCGACGTCGTCCGAGGCCTTGACGCAGAAGATCGGCGACTTGCTGTCGGAGCAGACGAAGCAACCAGAGCACGTGTCAGTCCAGACTCCGACTCCCGTCGCCGTCGAGAGTGAGCTTCCAGTCGGACCTCCACCTGTGCAAGCGGGAGCTGGCGGCGCTCGTCCAGTCGGCGCTGAGGTTGCGATGTTTGGGTAACCTGCTAAGGGGTTGGGGGGGCTGAGTCAAACTACAATTTGATATTGTTCACGTTCGGATCGCGGGTGCTTTCGCTTCGACTACTCCCCAAACATATTCTGGTCAGCGGCGAGAGACAGCCGGCAAGTCGCGTCGCCTACTTCCCGAAGCAGGCAACCCCAAAATCTGCCGGTCCTCCAGTCCACTTCGGCCGAAGTAAGTTGGAGGACCAGACCTTTTTGAGTTCATCTCGCAGGTCCGAAGTGAATTCGCCCGACTCGCGGACGTTAAGTCGGGTTAGTGACTTCGGACCTTCGGATCCGATCGGTCTCAGAGGTGGATGCGGCGGGGGGGGAGGAGCCGACGGGCATCTCAGTGCAGTCTTTGGTCGCGACCGCAATGCCGCCGACGCCTACTGCCACGCTCGAGGAGCTGTTCGAAGTTCCCTCAGGGTTTGGAGTCTCGTCTTATCCAGTGCCGCATATTGACGGGCTCACCAAAATGTTCGCCCTCAAAGAGGCCAAGACGTTCCTCCAGAAGACTGTGGACAGCATATTTGCCAACTCCTTCATGGACGAGGGCGAGGTGAGCGGTGGGCGATAGTGCAGTGCGGGACTTGCGAGGGTGACGTGACGCCGTGCATTTTGAGTGCAATCCATTGGATTGCAATCGATATTTTCGGCGATCGGCGACACCCTTTTTCTGGCCTGGCGCTGTTTCATTTGCCCCCGGAAGGGCTGCCGTGACGTCCAGGTTCTGCCAATCGCGAAGAAGCTGTCCGTGGCCACCGTGGGTGCACCAGATCGTTCACTCAAGCTGTACTTGGCGGGCCACGTCACGACTGTGCGGACTTCGAAATTGTGCACGTGGCTTACTCGGATCTATGGGGTGGACTTCTACGTATCAGGTGGGCATGGGTATGCCACCTGCATGTGATTTGGGGTGTTGGCGTTGTTTCGGGATGTCTTCCGAACGCTCGAATTGCCTGCTTGCCTGCGGGCGGAGCACTCGCGATGTCCATGGGGAGCCCGCTGGAAGCGGAGCAGCGAATCGTCGCTTCTCCGCTCCCAGAGGTGATGCGTTTCTCCATGGGGATCGCCCCTCCTCCGACCTCCGTCCCCATCCTTTCCCCCTCCCTCGCCGTGCCCCCCTCTTCTTCTTCTCCTCCTCCTCCTCCTCCTACTACTCCTCGTCCTCGTCGTCCTCCTCCTCCTCCTCGTCATCTTACTCTAGCCACCTGATATGTTTCTTCGCCCATCTACTCATCTACTCAGCTCTTCCCCTAAGGTCAAGGGTTCGAGCGGCTGGCTTCTGATTCCGTCGTCGTGGCATATGCGTTGCCCGTGGAGAAAGATGAGAAGGCCACCATGCAGCTGGAGAGTGAGACCGTCGTCGTGTACCACAACCCATCGGCCGCCCCTGGACATCAGCGGGCCACGTCGGCCACGGCGTGGGACGCGCTGCAGGCCACAGGCACCCCACCACCGGCCTCGCCGCAGGCTGAGGCCCAGTCCGAGGAGGTCCCGGCCGCGGCAGCACCAGCGGCCCCTGCCTCGTCGACCCCGCCGCCGATCAGCGTGAGTTTGCGCCTCTGCTACTTCCACCCGGACAAGGACAACGTTGGCGCCCCCGAGTCTGGCAGCCTGTTCATGCTCTCACGCGGCAAGTCGTGCTACGACGCCGTGATGTTGCGGCCTGGGGAGGACGAGGCCGTGGCTCAGGACCCTGCGCCTGCCCCACGGGTTGCCATCGTGAATGCCCTCGAGAGTGCGATGAGGTCGGACCCTCGGGCTGCGGGAGCTGATGAGCCCAATGTGGACGACGAGCCGGTGGATAAGAAGGACAAGGCCGAGCTCGCTCACATCTTCACGTGATCCAGCGAGTGGTCTGTAGATATGGGATGGCGGGATGGGATGGGGCAAGGATGGGAATGGGGCGGGACAACATCAACCAATCATGCGATGCAGTTGGCCCCTCGCGTCTGGACGATAACACACATGCTTCACGCGTTCTCTAGGCCATCAACGGGGGCGCGAAGGTAGTCACCGCGTTTCGCGCGGCGTGGTCTGGGGGTCAGTGGTTGCCCTACTCCAAGGACTCGAAGGGGGCGGCGAGAGGGCGCGAGCGTCGCGCATCGTGGGGCATGGTGCGCGAAGTTAGGTGGCATAGTTTCACGTTCGCTCGCGCGTTCTTCAAACTATGAAGTAACTCACATCAGCAACGACACCAACGCTGGTAACCTTCTCCTCCCGCTCCCCCTCATCATCCTTCGCGGTCCCTTCCTCCCATCACCTCGCTTTCGCCAGAAAGCTCCAGGGCAAACATACATACCCCCTAACAGACGCGGAGCCCCCTGCTCTTCTCCCAATTCGGCGCCTTTCGGGCCATCTGGGCCTGTACAGGGTGCTCTTGAGGCCATCGAGCCTTCCCAGGGACTGGCGCTAGCCGACCCCTCTTCTGCGAGCGCTCACGCGCTCATTCCAGACTCTTGGCCACTTTTGCTGCTTGAGCCGTGCCGCAGCCAGGCCCCGTTTCTATAAGTGGAATTGCAAGTAGTTTACCTCCCACGCGACAGACGCGTGTGAGGCACAGCGCCATGACGCACCAGCGGCGCCGCCCTCCATTCGCCCAGTCGCCCATTCGCCACATCATCATATCATCTGCCCAGTCGCCCTTGACGAATACCCAGTTCGGCGTAGGGTAGGTTCGCGCGGGATTCATGCGGCGGTGGCGCGCGACGCCAGCGAAGGCGTTCAACATTCAAGGTTGAATTCTGCGACGCGGGCGCACCGATGGAATGCCATGGGACCCACCATTGAACGACCGTGGCCGGACCGTGGCCGCGATCGGTTCAAGGTTGACCGATCAACGAGGTGTCAATAACCAGTGTGCGCGCCGACGCTGCGCGCACCTGCCAAGGCCTCGTTCTCCCCTCACCTCATCGCCTTCCTCTTCATCATTCGTGCTCGTCTTTCTCCTCCTGCTCATCCTCTTCCTGCGCCCCCGTCCTTTCTCCCTCCTGCTCAGCTCGCTACCCCGCCTGCCCCCCCCTCCTCCCCATCACACCCTCCGACCCTTCCCCCCCGACCTGCAAACGTAACGTTGATCCGACCAGGGTCCCAGGGTCTCATTTTTCGCGCGATGCCGCGAAAAAGATTGCAGATTCCTCCGATGGTCCAGCGGGGGGGGGATGAGGGGAGGAGGTAGCTCGGAGCCCGTGGTGAGGTGGCGAGACGGGAAGAAGGAACGTGGATGGAAGGAAGGGGCGCTGTTGTCCGTTGCCGGATCGTCCGTCTCGCCCGTCCTTCACATCCGTTCCTCTCGGGAGATGCCCGATGTGTTAGTTAGGCAGGCCCCCGAGGGCCCCGATCCTATCCCAATGGGGGCGGTGGGACACGACCCGTCTCTCTGCGCTGCTGCCGCCGCCACCGAGTTGTTCGGTTCCCTCCTCCATCCACCCTCCCCTCCCCCCCCGTGGGATGCCCCAGAATCTCGAGCATCCAATCGTTGCCGCGTCCCGCATCCTTACCCTCGTCGGGGGGGGCATGGGAACGGAACCCATTCTCGCGGGGGGGGGGGGGGGGGGGGGGGCACGGACGAACGATTGTCACACCTTCTGGGTTCTTCCTCCCTCTCCCGCTGTCGCCCGCGGCCCCGCCCCGCGGGGCTCGCGCGACCCGTCGCGCTGGCGCTCGAAAGCGCGCGCGCGCGCGTCGCTCGCTCGGGCGGGCCGCGGCCGCCGCTCCCCGCTCCTCTCCCGTTCGCCTGCCGTCATCTCTCTCCCCTTCTCCTCCCCCCCGCGGTTAGACAAATTTCAGCATCTCATCATCCCTCCCCCACGCCCCGTCTCTCCATGGCCCCTCCCTCTCATTTCCCAAGGGGCCCAAGGGGGGGGGGGGGGGGGCTCAAGGTGGTTCTCCCGCGCCCCAGGGACCCCAGGGAGGCTTTCAAGGGGTCGCGGCCGGCAATCCCCCCAAACCCAGGCTTCGCCTCTTGATCACTTTGGACCTCCCCATGCTAAGGCGTGGCAGCGCGCGAAGAGGCACCGCCGCTATCAACTCGCACTGCAGGTCACATTGACTTCAGGTGCGTTCGAGCTAGCCAGCGGAAGTGCGAGCCGTGGTACAGAATCTCGAGGACCGACACCCGATCATAATCTAGCCGCGAAGTCAAAATGGAAGCTGCGACGCCCCCTGGGGAACTTAAACACGCATTGGGAAAAAAAGGTGGTCTGCGCACGCAGGTATCTCCCGCCATCGATGCCGTATCTATTTTTGAATCCGTTTTCCAACAACGACTTGCAACGCGCCGACGGAACGCACTTTACTTGGAGATGTCAGTGGGACCGGCAGATGCTGGATACGGTTATGGGTTCTTACGTTCAATGGCCTGACACGCGTGACATGGTAACACATGGACATACCAAAGATAGAAGTGACCGCGATTTGTTATTACAGATGATGTTAGTGCATGAGTTATTCAAGCGCGGCGCGAAGAAATGCACTCCGAATCGGAACCGCGGACCGCGCGCTGTTGAGATTGGCAACGGGCGCCCAGCCGCGGGCGTTCACGCGCTATTCCTGATGCTTCGCAGCCGGCGCCCGACACGTGGCATCCATATTATGTTGTGCCCCGGTCGCTTGCCACTTGGCCTGACGCCGGGCGCTCGGTCGCAGGCCCACCCAACATTAGCCTGGCACCAGACACCTGGCCGCAGGCTCAGGCAGCTCATTCCCATCGTGTTTTGCTGCCTGAGCTGAGTCGCTCATCTCAGGTATACCACCAGCAAACTGAAGTAATATTGCTCTCTTTGTACGCGTTCGGCGACAATCCGCTGCATGCCATAGCTTTCTGTGCCTAGGGCGTCGGAGGAGCGGCCGACAGCTGCTCTCGGCGGGACAAATCCTTCGCCTCCTACGTCGATGGGCGCGCGGCGAAGGGGGAAATTCTACCTACGCGTTGAATATGCGGTCAGGTCTTGGGCCAAGTCTTCACGATGCGATTCGGTTTCCCCCGGCACTCCTGACTTGAAGTGGAGCTGGCTAGTTGTTAGAGCGAGCACGAAGCGAGCGCGCCCGCGACCCGTTTGGATATGGCTACCCGCTGATAAATTTGATCGCGTAGAGGAAGATCTCATCTACCTTTATCTCGCCTACCATTATGTCCTTTCTCACAGCTACTCTTCGCACATGCTGCGCGTAGTTGTTGTGATCGGACCGAGTGCCGTGTTGATGTGGACAAGGGCATTCGAACAATTATCAGTAGCGTGGCCGCAGTATGTGTGCCTTCGTGTTTGCGTGCCCCTGGAGCTCGGACGCAGGGGTGACACGATGATCAAGACTGTCGCGATTCCAGCCCAGTTGTGGATGATCTGTCTGGCGCAGGGATAGGGTTTCGGATGTGTTCAGACCGCAGATTGGTGCTCTGACAGGAACGTGCATCCCATGTTGTGGTTTTGCCGATGTCTTTCTGCATTTGTGCTTGCTTGCTTCGGTTGTCGGTGTTCCTGGGTGCAACAGGTTGAGTACTGGTCTCCCCCACGCCAGGTGACGATGCGGAACACGCAGGCATTGTACGATAGGCCACGCACGCGTTTTGCGTTTCATGTTGAACGGACGAAGGGACATGTGGTTCTCACACGGCGCAGGTGCCGTTTCAGGAACGGCGCTTGGGCAGTTGCTAGCAAGTCTCTGGGAAGAGGTCGAGAAGAGTGGGTCACCACGCTTTTGTTCATTTGCCCGAAACCCAGCCTGGGTGGGTTGGCGCCGCAGCCCACAGCAAGGGCACCTTGTGTAAAACAGATGGTGTTTCTCGCCCTATCTTTGGGTGCCCCGTGAGGCCTCCACAGCACCAGAAACCTTCGTGTGCAATCCCACGAGTGTGCAGGGAGGGCCCCAAGGCGGTCCAAGATGTCCCCGGCTCGGCCTGAAGGCGGTCCAGGACGGCCATGATCGCTTCAAACACGCCTAAGAGAGGCCCCAACAACGCCTCAAGGGGGCTCCGCCGCGAGGCACAGTTCAATACCTTCTCTGTAAGTTTCGAAACGAGTTTCGCGATCTCGCCGTCTCTAGCTTCCAACAGTCCGCGGCGGCCCATCAAGCCCCCAGGATCGCCCTGACGTGGCCCAAGAGGCCACCCAGTGGGCCCAATTGGGCTCCAGCGGCCCACGAGCCCCCCCCCCCCAAAGTGGACAGAGGCTCCAAACGGGCCAACGAGGTTCGCGAGATGTGGAGAGCGAAGGGGATGGCGGATCGGATTGAGGCCCCTGGCAAGCACCCAACATCCCGGACGGGAGCAACATTCCGCAGCCCACTCGCGCGCCTTCCGCGGGCAAGCTTGTCAAACTGGAAAGCCGTCGGTCCCAATTGTCTCAAGACCAAGTCGATGTATGACGGCACCGTGGCCCGAAGAAATTGTTTTTCCAAAGAGATGCCCGTATCGGGTTTGGCGTGAGCGGGGTCCGGAGTGCTTCTTCGTCGTTGGGCTGGTCCTCGAGCGGCAGCAGCTCCGTCCCGCCCTCCGGTTCCCAGCCCTCGCCGCGTTCGGCCTTGTCTTCCTCGCCGCCCTCGGCTCCGCCCGCCCCTTCTGCAAATGCCAGGGGAGGTTGCAGCGAGGTCTGTGCCGCTGCGGTCGTGCGGCCAGGCTCCTGGCTGCGGCGGGCGCGAGGGCGACGACGACGACGACGACGACGACGACGACGACGCTGACGACGACGCCGACGATTGCGGCGGCGGCGGGCCACGACTGCGGTGTCGGCGGCCACGACTGCGGCGGCGGCGGCGGGCGGGGGCCCCGCGCGGGGCTCTCCGCCCGCCGAGGCTGCACAGCGTGTTCGCGCCTTTCATGGCCTTCGATTCAGGCTCTTGGCGCACCCGCCCGCCGCCTGGAGTGGGGCTGTGAAGCGGCGAGAAGAAGCTCCGGCGGTGTGCAAATCACCGTTGGGAGACAGCGATGTGATTCAACGGCACCCTCCCTGAGGGTACATGCGTAGTTCGTTGGCGGGTGTCGGTGTAAACACATTCGTGGCGTATTGGAAGGTTGCGGCGTTGAGGTGTTGCAGCAGTTTCCATAGGTTTTCTAGGTTTACTGGGTTGCGGTTTGCTGGTTTCAGGTGTTGGGTTGTTGACTTACGGGGTTGAAGGGTTCTGGATTTGCGGGATGTTGGTCCGAATTGAGCGGGCTTCATGTTGGTTAGTGTTGAATCGTTGAGTGGGCCAGGGTGGTCGCATTAAGGGAGGAAAAAACACCCCGAGCCCCATACATTGGTGCTTGTTATACGGCCCTCCGCGTTGACTAGACAGCCCCGTCCTGTTCAATTCTTTCCTTGGGTGCGTTTACTAAACGGCTTCGCTTGTCGGGGGCGAAAAACATATTCGCATCCGCGGCCTCGCTGGCCCGGCTCTTTGTCCGCGACTCCAGGGATACGGGGCGTTTTTTTCTTGCGGATGCCCCGCGCGGAATGTATCCGCGCTCTGCGGGATCGCGCCTCGGAATCCAGACCGCGAGGGTGCGGATACGGATATGTTCGCTGCTCGTGGGGTGCCTCCCCTCCCCAGAAGCCCTCTGGACGTGACAAAAAGGAAGACGTGAGGTTCCGCTATTTTCGGCCTCCAGGGGCTCTTGCCGGGCCTCGGGGCCATCATTAAATTTGTCAGGGTGAAAACAACCGGCCGGGAAGGAGTCCAGGCCTTTTTGGGCTCCGCGTCGTGAACAAATCACGACGTCGGGGGATTGGGCCGGCCGCAGCAGATTCGGGATCCGATGTGTTTTTGACATTGTTTTGACATGTTTGTTTTCCAGAAGGTCTCAGGAGTACGCCTTCGAAGATCTCCTTCGGGGGGTCCAGGACCTTGTGGAAATTTCTTGAAGCCTCAGACGACAGCGACCACCAGAAGAAAAACAACTAGCGACTGGTTTCCATAGTGTTTGGCCTCGTTTGGCCTCGCCAGGTGTCTCTGTCGCCACGCCTGGAGTTGCTTCGGAGTCCTGGCTTGAGTGCGCCCCAGGGGATCAGCGGTAGCGGTCTAGTTTTGGTTCCCACGTTCTCGGATGGCACCCAGAGGCGTCTGGGAGCCCGCTGTGTGTCCACATTCGCCTCTCGAGAGCAGGTCCTCCGACGCCCCCCTGGGCCCAGTACGGGCGGTCACTCCTCGGGCGTTGCGTAATGGGGGGGGCGATGAATGGAGGAGTGAAGAATGGTACGCATTTTGTGTTTCAAAGGGGCGGGGCGATAAATGGAGGGGTGAAGAAAGGTACACGTTTTGTGCCTTCGAGGGTGCCCCTTGAGGCCCAACACGGGCACGCGAGGTGCACGCTTCTCCCCACCCCATCCTTCACGCTCCGCCGCTCCTTTCCGCCCCTGCGAGCCGAGCTCGATTCCTGGATCGTGTCCATCGTGGTCGTGGGCAGACGCCGGGCAGACCTCCTTTCTGCGCTGGGCCAGATTGACGATCGCGCGGGATGAGAGAGTGGATCATAAGCATCGTGCTACAGCTGGTTTCGGATCGGCCGCCGGTCCCCTCCCTTGATAGTTGATCCTTCATCTTTGCTGTCCCCTCTCTACATCTGTCCTCGCGTTCATCTCCGCAGCCGTCTTAGTGTGTTCTGCTTCGCCCGAGGAGCTTCTTTTCCTCACCCTCCTTCCTTCGGTGTCCACCTGTCTGCCTCTGCCTGCTCGTGTTCATGACACTCATGCTCATGCTGCTTTTCCGTTTGCCCATCATTATGCTGGCGCCGTCTTCCACGGTAAGGCATCTTCGGTTTCTTGGGCACTTTTTAGGTGACTCTTCCTCTTGCTGCCCTTCCCTGTGTCCTCTTTGCTCTCGTCGCGCCCCGGGGGCGAGGCAAGTGCACAGTGCCCGACGCTGACAGCATCTTCCGCACCGACGGCCCTCGTTGGGGGGGAGGGGGCTGCACGGGTCGGGAGGCTGACGGAGGAGCACAGCGACGGAGGAGTGACGAATCGCATTGTCTGTACGACACGGCGCGGATGCGACTCCAGCGCGGGCGTTCAGGGATGAACGATCCACGTGGTGTCAGAAGCCACCGCCCGTGCCGTCACGACGCGAGCGTGTCGGACCTCTTAGAGGCCTGTTGGGGTTTCTCGGAAGGCGTACGCGCGGGTCGTTGAACATATGTATGCTTGGATGCCCCGCGCCCAAACTACTTCAGGCGCCTTCCTACTTTAGTCAGCGAGTTGTTTCCCTTTTTCTTCATCTTTAGGGGGGCGGGGGGAAACCCTATCTACTCCCAACTCCTTCCTACCAGACGTGCATTGGGAGTATGTTGGCTGCCTCTTCGGAGCCTCTTGCAGCCTGTTGAGGGCCTCTGCGGGCTACTTGGGCGGCTTGCTGGCGGTTTCGGGTTTCGGGGTCGTCTTGGGTCGGAGGGCTCCACCTGGTAGCTCGAGGTCCCCCTCAGGGGGCCCTCTTGGCAGCCTCTCGGGCCTCTCTTTGGGACTTGTGGGCTGTCCTGGATCGGCATGGCCGCATATTGGGCCGCCTTGAGCGCTCAGAAGAAACGACAGTGCTTCAGGAGTGCAGCAAGTCAGGTTCTCTAGGATTGTGGTTTCTTGGGCTGGCCCCCAGGGTTTCAAGACGGCTCGAGATGCCCCCAAGAGAGTCCCAGGGCAGGTTCTCGGGACCACTTTAGGCCATGGCCATGACCGAAGCACGGACTGCGAAACACGCTCCTGAGGCCTTTGGAGCAGTCACGCCGAGCAGCACGGGAATTCGATATTTACGATATCCATTTCGCAGAATTCGAGGGGCACCCAGGATATGCCGATCGCGGCGCGGGCTGTCGCCCCGCCTGGACTGGCTCAAACGGGCTGCGCATCTGCACATTGGCACCGTCGCCTCGCGCTCGGGGAACGATGGCGGTCCTGCGGTCTCCCTCGGGTTTCTGCGGGCACTGCTGGCCACGGGCGGCCACCACGACTCGCCCCGCTGACCGCGCTCCCGGACTTCTGGCAGGGGCCCCCGCGCTCTTTACACGTTGGTCTCCAGGGCCATCCACCCTGTGGTCCTTTGGCGCCGCACGTCGTCTTGCCCAATCAGTGAGGCCTGGAGCGGGCCTCCAAGGGCTAAAATTGGGAGAGGAGCCCGGGCTCGATCTTTCCTGGACGCACGGGGCCTGGGATGGAGCCTCCCGTTCCTCCGCCCCCGTGGCACCCTGGGAAGCCCAAGGTGACGAAAACGAGGCAAGGGCAGCGGTACCGGTACCTAGTCCCCTTTGGTGCTTTCTCCTACGCATGAGAGAAATGGATCCTGTGGGAAACGGGTCCTGGACCCCAGAGCCCTCCTACAGGACCTGTCTTCATTTTGAGCCGTTTTCTGACAGTCCCAGGGGCCAAGGAGGGCCCAGATACCCCGACAACGGAGGAAAACCTCCGACCCCGTTTCCCTCAGGACGCGTTTCCTTCAATAACTAGCCAACAACACCCATATGCATGGGGTGGACGGATGGCCGTCCTGGTCGTCGACGTTCGGGCGTTGCGCACTGGGTGGGCGAATGGGGGGGGTGAAGCGAGTTGCACCCTGTGTTCCCCAAAGTGGACGTGGCCGTAGTCGCGAATGGCTGGCCCAGTGGCCCCTCAACTCGAGCGCGCAGGTATTCTGAGATTGCGAGGGTCATACGGCCGGTGCCACCGGCCCTGAAGGCGGGACCTCCCCCTGGGCCCCCGCTGGCGGGACCCGCCGTGACCCCGGGGGGGGGGGGCATTCTGACCTGGGCCCCCCCCCCGCCACCCCCTTCGCCCCCAGAGAATTTCAGGGAAGGGAATCGTTTTACTCAAGGGCCAGCATCCCTGCCGCCGGCATCCTCTCCGGATGCTCTCTTCGCTTACTTTCTACCCCTGTTTCCTATCCCAACCTGCTGGGCGCTGCCATGGCGAAGCTGAATGGTCCGGCGAACCTCGACAGTGCATTTGCATCGGCTGCTAAACGAGGACCTTCGGATTCTCCGGTTAAGGAGAAGTTCGAGAATATCCAGCGCCTGAAGGAGACCATGGCATCGACGACGCCTGGATCTGGATCTCAGGGTAGTTCCGCTCAGTCTCCGAACATCGAGGTTCTTGAGGCCATTTAAGCGCGCTCTCAGGAGATGGACAAGATGGCTCTGGAGTCGGACATTGAGGACCTGAAGGGGGGTTCTGATGCTTTCAGTCGGGAAGTGCAGGCGGAGGTCCAAGTCGCTGTTTCAGAGGCCGTCGAGCCCTTTAAGGAACTATGCTATGAATTGGGTTCTGTCTTAGAATCTACTTGGCCTGCATCAGGCGCCGACGGGCGCGCCATTAAGGGCATAGCAGAGCAGCGTCAACCGCGTGGATCCTGCTCGTCGTCGCGTCGCCTTCGCTGGCTGGCCGGGCGACTTCGCAGCCGACGCCCGCGTCGCAAGGATGGGGGCTTTCATTATGGATTACTCCAAGACTTTTCGTCCATTTGATTTGGTCATGAGTGCAAGAGTCCGCGCGCGAATCGCGCTCTGCCCCCCGGATCTTGGGCGAAGTTCCCCAGCGTCGAGGTCGCGAAAGTTTTCCTCTCGAGCGCGTCGTCGTCCAGCGCTGAGCTCGACGCTGATGGCGAGAAATTGATGATTAAGCCCGCCCGCGCGGAACTGCAGCGCAAGCGGAACTATTCTATGCGACAGGCCCAGGACTTGATCAAAGCCTCTACTTTGACTTCGGGCAAGGAGGTCAAGATCGAGTGGGGCGTCGACGGTTCTTGGAGTCGGCCTGCGACTGTTAACGGCGCCGCCGCATTCAATCAGGAGGGGGGCGACGTCGAGGGGGTCTTCCTTCAGCCATTCGCGGACCTTGTCATCCAGTAGGGATTGCTCGGGGCCGCTCATCATCAACGCACCCCTCCACGCTCGCATTCTGTTCGCGCCCCTTGGCACGCCTGCCGGCCTCTGGCAGATGAGCGGCCCCCGCGGCTGACGCCCCGACGCCAGCGACGTCGAGGTCCTCGGTCTGTTCTTGCGCGTCACGTTCGGCGCCGCCATTGGCTTCAGGATTCGGGCAGTCAGCGCCCCCCCGGCGAAGGCCCGTGCAAATCCGAGCCCGATTCGCCGGATCCAGAGCTTTTTTTGTCCACGGTGCTTGCGAATACGCGCGGTTTTCCTTCGCGCCGCGCCGCGCTTGAGGGTCGACGTGAATTTTTGCGGTTTCCCGATCTCGTGGCAAACGCGGAGGGCTGGATGGGCGGGTCTGTTACATGCGTTCCGTTGAATGGCTACGCGGTTGCATCGCGACTCGACCGCCGCGACGGCAGACAAGGTGGCGGCATAGTTCTTTTCGCAAGTGAGTCTGTCCAGCACTGCGTCGCCCATGTTGGTGATTCTCTTATTGCCGAGCGGTCTCGGCACATTGCCTGCGCGAGTATTGGTCCAATTTTGCTGGTTGTTTGGCGCCGGCCTCTTGAGCAGGGAGAGGTCGACGCCATTCACTTTATTGACAGAGTGGCGCGATTACCAACAGCAGGTTGTGGGCACCATCGTCATGGGGGACACGCACGTTCATCGCAGTCAGCGTTTGCATGTGCATTGACAGGGCGCATCCCAGAGGGGGGGGGGGGGTCCTGCTCGACATTTGCAACCGCATTGGGCTACAGGAAAAAGTTGGGGAACCGACTAGAGGGAACAACTTGCTGGACCTTGTCTTGACGGATGCGTCCTCTGGCTTGACGTGCAAGGCCCTTCCACCCATTATCGAGCACGGCCATCATGCGGTGCGCGTGTCTACGTCTATGCGCGCGCAGCGTTCTGCACCGTCTGTTCGAGCACAATGGATGTTCCAACAATTTCAGTGGGCCCAACTTCTTGCCGAATTCCAGGATGTGGATTGTAAGTCGCGTTATGCATCGCGCCCGCCGTCAGCTGCTGCAGCAAAGCTCACGGGTATCATTCTAAAAACAGCGAAAAAGTTCCTTCCGACCTTCACCGCAGTTGCCCGGGAGCCCACCCACCCGCGGATGAACGAAGCGTGCTTGGAGCTGATCCGGAAAAAGGTTGAAGCCGACGGCGCCCCGCAGTTCGCGCGCAGACGGGATGAGTGCATTGCGGGCCTCCGCCGCCAATGCGACAAGTACGTTCAGCAGACTCGGCAACGCATGCTGGACATGCGGCCATCATGCAAGAAATGGCAAGTGCCATGTGATAATCTGCATCTTCGTGCTGGCAAGGGGCCCAGTGGCATTCCCCCGCTTCGGTCGCAAGATGGGTCGTGGGCTTTGTCTGCTCGTGCAAAGGCCGACATGTTTGCAGATGCCTTCGATGCGAAAGTTGGACTTCCGCCTGAAGTTGACAGTGAGTTCTCTCCCGCACGTCTGCCGGGCACATCCTCGATGACCAGCTTCATGCCGATGCGGCCCCGGTCGATTCTCCGCATTTTGCGCGGGTTGCGAGAAGACAGCGGCGCGGGACCCGATGGGTTGCAATGCCGGATCCTGGAGGCGTGCGCGCCACAGCTGGCCACGCCCATTGCCATGCTGGCTCGCTTGGTTTTGCTTCGTGGCGAATGGCCCGAATCATCGAAGCTTCGCTGGCTGCGCCCGCTGCTCAAGACAAAGATTCGTTCGAACCCCTCGAACTACCGCGGAATTCGCCTCGCGCCCCATCCCAGCGAAGTAGTCGAACGATGTTGTGCCAGCACGCTGCTTCCTTTCTTCGAGCCCAGCGGAGCACGTGGAGGCCACCAGTTCGCACGTCACACACACGCACACACATCGGGGTTGCAGGGGTGTGCCGGCATTCATGGTGCGCTCCTGGATCCGGGCCGTCAGCCGTGGCAGGCGCGCGGGGGTGTACTGCTCGGACGTGGCTGGTGCATTTTACAACGTCATTTCCGACCGGTTCGTGGCAAAATTGCGCGCTTCGGGGGTATGCGTGTCGCTTCTGAAGTTATTATTCGATCGTGGCTTTCAGAGAGACAGGCGCACGTCAGTGTGGATGGGGCCCTTTTCTCATGCTTTTTTGCTGCAGGATATGGCATTCCAGGGCGCGGTTCCGGGGCCGTCCTTCTGGAACGCATTTTATGGTGATTCTGAACTTGCCGTTTCTTCGGTCGGTTCTACTGAATGTGTCTTCGCAGAAGACTTCAATTGCTGGAAGGAGTTCGACGGTGTGGCCACAAATTCGTCGATCCTCGCTGCGCGCCCCGGGCGCCGCATCACACGTGGGGCGCGGCCGACCAGGTGGCTTTTGAGGCAATTCAGGAGAGCATGCACTTTTTGGACATGTGCAGGCCCCACGGTGACGATTTTAAGATCCTCAGAGTGCTCTTTGACCCCAAGCTTTCCATGTACCGCGCCGTCCAAGAAGCCACCCGCGAAGCATCTTGGCGGTTCCGGGCGCTGCTTCGGTCCAGCAAACTCTATGGTATTGTGGGGCTCTTCAGATTGTTCAAATGCCATGTAGTTACCTTTGTTGATGGCGCTGCTCCTGTTATCTTTCATGCAACTGATGCAGTACTGGCTCCGTTGGATGCTCAGCAGGGCGAGTTTTTGCAATCGGCTGGGGTGTCTTACGACGAGGCTTTTTGTGAGTGCCACCTCGCCCCTGTATGCATGCAGCGGGATTCGTGTGTGTGTGTGTGTGTGTGTGTTTAAGTTTCTTGCACGAAGTCGATCACGGAGCGGCCCCCCCAGCGCTCTGCGACATTTTCCCGCCAATGTCCGGCAACCTCGAGAGCCGCGGACTCGGCGAAGGCAGGCGCATTCACAACAGAGCGCTCCGTGATACAGTCGAGCCGGGCATGCATCCCATGATGCATTGATCGACATTTGGTACGGTGTGTATACTTACTCATTTTCCCCGGCATTTCGTCGGGAGCCCCTCTGCGAAACAATTCCAGAACAACTTACGGCCGACGGCAGTTGAGGCCATCAGGTCAGGCCAATGCGCCTGTCGCAATCTTTTCAGCGTGCCTTGCCGCGTTCCGGAGCTACCCCTCGTTCGTGTTTCGGCATGAGGGTTGGGAAAAATCGTTTTGATTACGACACTCATTTTCGTTGTTCGACGACGCCGGCGTCTCACGCATGCCGAGGGCCGGCGGATAAGACGTAGTCGCGAATGCTTGGCACCGTGGTCCTTCAACTCGAGCGCGCAGTTACTATGAATTTTCAACTTCTGACCACCCTTGTCCATCGATTGCGCTGGAGAGCACATTCTACATTCAGGAACAGTCTTGTCGACACAAAGGCTGGCGCTCAAATTTTGAATTTGATACACGCGGTCACTGCTGAGTTTGATCTGTCCAAGTCCGAGGCATGGTCGTCGTAGCCGTGATTGTCGTTCGTCGTCCTCTGCTTTCTAAGCCTGCCACGACGCGTTTAGGTTGGAACTCCTGGGGGGTTGTGTTCGGCATTGGCCCTGGCAGTGCCTTGGTCGAAATCTGGCCGAAGCTGGCTTCGTCTCTTCGAATATGGTTGAATATGGCTCAATCGCTGGTTCAATCTAGCCTACACTGGGGCAGGAGCCTTTCATTGTGGCTGAATGCCGCGACCTCCCAGGAGTTGTCATTCAATTGTGCCCCCGCCGTCTACCACGGAGGGGTCCCTGCTGCGCGCTAGTGGGGCAGATTGCTTCTGGGGACCCACCTGGCACTCCAGGAGCCACCTGCCTACTAGTACGCACTGAAGGTTTTAACTGTGACGAGCCACCCCTCATCATTTACAATCCATCGAATACATTTGCATCTTTTGGTCTTTCGAAATTGCGGTGATCTGAAGACTTCACGTTGGGAGTCCAGTGTTCTTCAGCCCTTACGGCGCGTCCCTCCTACAACAGATTTTGATTGTTGACCCCCCCCCGCTGCCTGCAGGAAGCCTTCCATGGATGCCTCCGAGCCCCCTTCGGGCGGTGCTAGGACCCGGATCAATTTTCCCAGATCATTCTGGAACGTTCCCAGAGCGCTCTGGAACGACTGCTGCACCCGATACTCCCTCCAGAACCGCCGGATCGAGATCCCCGATTTGTCTGGGTCCGACGTTGGCCCGGTTGTGGCCTCGTCTTGCCCTTTAAATTTTTGGGGAGATTCCGGAGAGGCCAAGTTGATAGGGAGTAAGTCCATACGGAGTTCTTTGTTTCCGTCAGGGTTTATTCCATCGGGGACAGCCTCTCCGGATAGGATGCTAAGTCTATACGGAGTAGGTCCATACGGAGTGCTCGGGCTCCGTTTGGGTTTCTTCCCCTTGGCCTTGGCCTCCGAGGCGGGAATTTATACATGACCACCGCCTGGAGGATCAGTTTTCGGAGCCTCGGCAGGCGGTGGATATGGACATATTCGGGCCCCCAGGGGCCGAAATATATCCATATCCACCGCCCGCTGGGGCATCAGGATGTCGGTTCCCAGGCGGCGGATATGGATAACTCCCCGCCTCGCATGGCCTCTCCTGAGCGACCCACGTATTCTCGGCAAGGCCACCGCCTTCGCATTCCCCCTCTTCGCCTGTGGCGCGCCGCAAAGGGCAGGCTCGCTCGGTCCGCCGGTCCGCTCGGCATCCGAGCCCAGGGCCGAGGGTCGAAGACAAAATTACATGCAGCGCTCTGCGCGGATCGGCGCGGGTTGCTTTTCTCCTCGGCTCCGCACGGACAGGCGCGGGTCAGAAGTTTTCCGGGTTTGTCGAATCGGCGCTGGATCCCTCTCCACGGCGTGCGGAGCGCGCCAGGGGCGGCGCCGGCACGGGCACCGCCAGGGTGGGCCACCGCCGATCCAAGAAATCCGCGCGGCGCCACGCAAGTTTGTGTCTATGCCGTTGTGTGTTGCTCCAGAGGGCAAGGAGGACTGGAAGGAGGGGGAGGAGGAGGAGGAAAAGGAAGAAAGGAGGAAAAGGAGGAGGAGGAAGGAGGCGGTGCCGCGGTACTTCTACGCTTTCAGGAGCTGAGTGCAGGGGAGGTGGGGGATGGCAGTGGTCTCTGCGGCTGCTCAGCTCTACAGCACGCGGGAGGCTTCGCGCCCGCGGCGAGGGTCAGCCAGTCAGGAGGAGGTAGAGAGAAGGAGCAGGAGGAGGAGGAGGAGGAGGAGGAGGAGGGGGAGGAGGAGAAGGAGGAGGCGGAGGAGGAGGAGGTGAGAAGAGGTGAAGAGGAGAAGAGGAGGAGAGGAGAAGAGGAGCAGAGGAGGGAGGAAGCAAGCAAGCAAGCAAACAATATTCTCGGATGGTGTCCACGGCTTCAACGTGTGATACTAGAAGAATAGCATCTGAATGGCGGCTAAATCCGCGATTTCCCCTCCAGCGAGCACTGCTGTTATGGACACCACCTGTGGCCCTCGACACGCCCGTTTGTGGGAGGATGCCAGCTAGGGGGGTGATGGGCACTTCTCCAGAGACCCGGTCGACCTGCGGCAGCCAGGGAGGCCTCGATCGTCGGGAGCGACGAGGCTTCGTCACAAACGAATCCGACAGCTCGCGAATCGGTCGCAACCCAAGAGGGGGCGAGGGAGGCTCGGGACGAGAAAGGGGCGGTAGAAGCAGAACCACCTCGGGCCACCAACTCGGCGAGACGCTGACTACGAGCGAAGTTCGGGGGGAGGGTCGGGACTCGGCGAGGCCAGGCTGACGGATCCAGGTCCCCCCCTTGATTATTAGGCAGGCTGTTTGCCTCAGATCGTGGAAACACTATTGGCGGAGAGCCTGGAACAGTGCGCTCAGGTGGAGGTTCAGACTTTGGGAGGGGGTGCGTGCACATAAATGACTTAGCGGGGTTTGGGGTGTCGGTCTCATCGATCCTCATTGACGTTGCTCCGAAGTCATCCTGGTTCGAGGGTTTCTGGCACTGTATGCAGTCGGGGATCGTGGTCCTTCTTGCCACCCTGACCCTCATCTTGCGGGACGCCGCCGACCGCGATTGGTACCGCGGTGCGTCGGTGGCTGCAGGAGGGCCTGCAGAGTGGGTGCCATCTCCCGCACCAGCGACGGCCGAGGTCAGTTGTCGCGGCGCGAGCCTGTCCGCCGAGGCGGTGGAGGACATCGTTCGACGTGTGCGTGCGGACTCCTGCGTGTGCGAACTGGCCTGCAGCACGGCCGATCACGACTTGCACGTGGTGCTGCTGACGACTGGCTCCATCTGTGCGGGTCAGGCTTGCATTCTTGTGATATATCGCGGGGGGCAGCTACTGTGCGGTCGACGTCATGGCGCTGGTGCCCGCCCGACGGGAACGCCTAGGGGGCACAGGAAGGCCGCGTTCGGTGCAGGAGTAGTCGAGTAGCTTGCTCCCTGGGAGGCTCGTGGCAACCAGATACCTTGGCGAGGACCTCTGGCACGAGAGGGTCATGATGGGCCCGGCCCAGGGCTTTGGGACGCCTCTGGGGAAGTGGCCAAGTGGTGGATTGTGACGCCAGATGGGGACTTTTACAAGGAAGATATCTCCATGGAGGCTGGCGAGGGTGTGCGCCTTCGGCAGGTTTTGGCTGGCTCTTGTCCCTGGGCGCTTCGGGGCAGGTTTTACAGGTTGCCGTACTTCGTCAATTCGGACGGCGACATGGAGCCGCTGGGCGGGGTCGGCCGCCGACGTCGCCGCGGCGGCGCGGCAGGAGGCGAGGCAGTCGCTGCCGTGGTGCCAGCTTTGGCTGGAGGCACAGCGACCCGCGTGGTCCCGCTGCCCGTCGACCTGGAGGCGGCCGAGGCCGATGGCGGGGCCGCCGCGCCTGGGGCTGTGTCGCCCTACCTGGCCGTCCTGTCTGAGCGCCCCGCGCCTCGCGCTGGCCTGGTGTGGCTGGTGACCGAGAGTGCTGATGGGCACGAGACGCTGGGCATGGAGGTTACTTGTCGCGCTGGCGGCGTAATCATCACGTCGACGGACGGCCTAGTTCTCAGGCGCGGGAGCAGCTTGCGGGCGCAGGCGGTGGCGAACCATGACTGCGTGGAGTTCGTCAAGGACCTGGAGTCGCGTTACGCGGTGTCGCGTGACGCTGCGGGCCCCTCAGCGGCGGCTGCTCGTCGTCCTGCTGATGGGCCTCCCCCCCCCTCGGACGATGACGTTCGCACCCTGTGGGTCGACTGCGATCTCGTTGCAAGATCATCGACCTGGGATGGGATAACCAGAGGGGTCCGGGCGTTCGCGGCGGCGAGCGCGGCGGCCACAAAAAGGGGGCAGGTTTTTGTTAAGGAGGGACATGGCTGCCAGGGGTCGCGCGGCGGGTCATTCGGCCGTTGTCCGGTTCATTGGCAATCCTCACCATGTAGAGCACGTGGGGCACAGCGGGAGTCATCGGGCTCCCCCCGCCGCTTTTGAAGTGAGGCGCGAGGGGTTGGGGGGGGATGAATGAGGACGTGTGGCAAGTGCGCCCCAGGATGCGTTCGCTTCGAGTGGAACTCGCGCGTTGCGTTGCGCAGCTGATGGCAGGCGCCCCAGCCATTCACAGTCTGGCAAGTGCGCCCCAGGATGCGTTCGCTTCGAGTGGAACTCGCGCGCCAGAGCGGCAGCGCCCTGCGCGACCCGCCACCCGTTGCGTTGCGCAGCTGGTGCTTCCAGCGCAACAGGGGCGCAGGGCAATTGGGTCGCGCTCGCTCGTTCGAGCTGTCCGCCTCGGGCCCTGCCCGGCCCCCCCGAAAGCCCCCTACTCATGCTCGTCGCGCCCCCCGCTCCGCCCCCCCCCCGCCAGGCCCAATTATTTCGCGCGCTGCCCCCGGCGCCCCGAAGAGTCCGCAATAGGTGGGGGCAGTGAAATCGCCCTCCGCGCATGCCACCCTGGCAAACAGGGGTCGCCAAATCCCGCTTCGCGCGCGGGGCGCTGGCGCCCAGGCGCCGCGGGCAATCCGAGCAGGCTTCGCCGTTCCAGCGCAGGCGGTCGCGGTCCAGGCGCAGCGGCCGCGAAGCAGGGGCGATGTTTTTGTCAAGGGCGGGCGCCGGCGATAGGGTTCGCGCGGGGGGGCGGCAATTGTTATTCATCGGCAACCCCCGCCGTGCAACGCGCGCGCGGGGCGCGGCGGGAGTCTGCGGCCCTTGGCGGCGCCCTGGAACGCGCGACATCGCGCGTTCGTTTGGTTGAGGACGTGCGGGGGATGCGGGGGCGGTGGGGATGGGGGGGAGGTGGGTGGGGTGGGGTGGGGCGGGGCGGGGTGGGGTGGGGTGGTGTGTGCGTGTATGTGCGTGCGCGCGTGCGTGTGCGTGTGTGTGTGTGTGTGTGCGTGCGTGCGTGTGTGCGTGTGCGCGTGTGTGTGTGTGTGTGCGTGTGTGCGCGTGTGCGCGTGCGTGTGCGTGCGTGTATTGGGGGGTGGGGGATGGCGAGAAGGGTGCTCGACGTCGCGGCCGGGCCCCGTCGGGCAATCGCGCCGCGGCAAACGATCGTTTCGAGTGGAAGGCGCGCGTCAAGGCGGCACCCCCCCGTGCATGTGGCAAACTGCCCATTGCGCCGCGTCCCTTTTCCAATGCAAATGGTTCGTGGGGCAATGGGGGGGCGCCTGCTCGCTCGAGCCGCATGTCTTGACCCTCGCCCCCCGCCCCCCCTTTCTTTCCCCCCTTCAGAAAACAAACAAAACTTCATGCTCATGGTCGTCGTGCGTTCGCCCCGGCTCGAACTATCATGTTCGCTGCTTCCAGTGCTTCCATGGGTCCGAAGGGGGGGGGGCAGGGGGGGCGGGCGGGTGGGCGGGGCGGGCGGGTGGAAGGGGGGGGATCACCCGTGAAATCAGGGGTCGCCGATTTCTGCCTTGCGCGCGGGACGCGGGGCTCTGGCATGCGGGCGTCGCAGAACGTCCACGTGGACATGTTCAGTCTATGTCGGCGCCCGAGGCTCTTGTGGGTCGACTTGAAGTCGCCCATGACAGGTTTGGTCGCGCGCCGGTTTCGTTCGGCGCCCTCCCCCCTCCCCCTGTTCAGTGCTCATGTGCCCCTCCCCCCCTGTGCCGCCTGCGATTGCGGGGGCGGGGGCGGGCGGGGTTGGGCGCGAGAGTCATTGCCCGCGTCCCGGTTTGCTTTCGCGCTTCCCGCCCCCGCGCGGGGGCGCCGCCTCTGCGCTTTGGCGCTCGAGGCGCCCGGAGTTTCATAAAAAATGCACCGCCCCCTTTTTTCCCTTCCCGACTCCGCCTCGGGGCGAGGATGAGGAGATAAGGTTTGGGCGAGGGGGGGGGGGGGCGGCGGCGCAGGGCGGGGGGCGATGACGGCGAGGACGAGGCAAGGGATGATGTGGAAGGGGGGAGGTCGAGCAGGGAGACAGGGCGACGCCAGGGGCGAAAGACAGCGGGAATGACAGCGACAGCGCCGAGCGGGATGGGGATGGGGGCGACGCGGGCGACGAGCAGGGAATTCTAAACGCTTCGCGCGACGCCACCAGCTCATCCAGCAACGATGCCCAGACGAGTTGCACTGGTTAGGGAAAGAGGGGGGCGCGCAGAAGAACCAAAGGACCGCCGTGCTCCTTAAAAAGGGGGGGAAGGGGATCGGGGAAGGACGAGATGGAGGAGGTAGGGATGAGGGAGGGAAGGGGGGGGGGGGGGGGCGGGGAAGTGGAGGGGGGCGAGGAGGGGTAGGGGGGTGAACGACCAGAGAGGATTTGTTTTTTCCAGTGCGCCGCTGCCAACCAAACTCCAGAGTGCAAGAGATGCAGGGGTTGCCAAACGACCAGAGAGGAGGAGGAGGAGGAGGGGGAGGGGGAGGAGGAGGAGGAGGAGGAGGAGGAGGAATCGGTAGGACAGTATCGAGGAAGCGGGGGGCGAGCAAAAAGGCCAAAGGCCCTTTGGATGCCTTTTCGGGGTGTCTTCGGATGTCTCTTGGGAGCTCCCCGGGGGCCTTTTGGGGCATCTTGGGGGGCCTCTTGGCGGCCCAGGGGCTTGGGTGCCTCGGGGAACCTTGTGGAAGTCTCTTGGGGGCCTCTTGGGGGGCCCTTTCGGGGTCTCTTGGGGGTCTCTTGGGGGCCTCTTCGGAGCATCTTCGGGCCTCCCGGGCGCCTGGTCGGGCAATCTTGGAAGAGATGGATCGAAGGAAGGGGGGGGGGGGGGTCCTAAATTATCGCTGCCTCATGGATAGCCCGCCTCTGGGGCCACTTTTGCGGGCGCTTTGGAGCGCTCTTGGAGCCCTCTTGGGCCTCTTTTGGCGCTCTCTTGGGCCCTCCAGGAGCCATCTTGGGCCGCGGGGGGCAATCGAAAGCAAAAGAGCGGGAAGGCAAACAACGCGTAGATTTTCGGTAGGTGCTTGATGCTGGCGCCCTGGGGCGTCCTGGAGGGGAGGGGCTTCGTGGTCATTTGGATCAGTCTTGGGGCGATGTGGGGGCCTCTTGGAGCATGTTGGGAGCCATGTTGAGCTATCGCGGGCTATCTTGAGCCATCTTGGAAGTCATCTTGGGCTCCCTGAGGCGCTCTGAGAGCTATCCTGGGCCATCTTGGAAGCTCCAGTGGGTCGCGAGTCCAGTTCCAGGGGGGAAGTGTTTGGGGGAGTTGTGAACCCCTCACCGAGGGGTAGGAGGGGAAGCTGGGAGAGGAAATGCCTTAAACCAGTCACTCCCAGAGGGCTCGTGGGACTTCGCAACCTTGCGCTCGTTTGGAGGGGCGGCTGGTTCTCTTTTGGCCACTACGGCGCGTGCAATGAATCGTTGACGGAACCGTTGTGTGTCGTTCGACTGCCCTGTAAGAAAGAGCCCGCGAATTGGGGGCGTGGTATTTCCCTTTGCTGCGCCGCTGCCGCAGCTGCCCCTCGTCCGCTCGCGCCCCCGCCCGCCCCCCGTCGACCCCGGAAACAAAAAAAAGAAGGGAAGATGGAGAGAATGAGGAGGAGATGCGGACTCCACCTTCTGATCGACGTCATCCAACATGCCCCCCTTCGGGGGGGGGGGGCGCGAAAACCGCCCGAGGCCCACGAGAGGGCCCCCAAGCGAGCCCCAAGACGGCCCAGGAAGGCCCCAACACGGCCCAAGACGCCCCCACGACGGCGCACGAAAGCCCGAAGATGCAGCCCGCGAGAAGTGATTTGAGCAAGATTCGGAAGCTTTTCCTTCCAAATTGTCTTCCAGATCTCCCGGAGTCCTCCCAGGAGACGCCAGAAGAGTCCCCGAGAGGTCCCCAACCGACCGCTAGAGGCCCCCTTTCATTGCCCCTAGGGGGCCCCGAGACGCCCCCAAGAGGTAGTATCCAATATACTTTCAGGAGGAAGGGCCGTGTCAAGTTTTCGGAAGCCCGTCAAGAAGCAGCTTGTAAAACTAGTTGGACCATCGATGCTTGTTTTGCACTCGGGGGCTTCATGGGCGCCCCTTGCAGCCTTCTCGGGCGGGCGCCATTTTCGGCCATCTTGTGGCCTTTTTGTGTCGTCCCGAGGTTTTCTCGGGCAGTCTTGCGGCCGTCTTGGGGGCTTTCGGGGCCGTCTTGGGGCGAGCTTCGTTATGCTCGGGCGGCGCGTGTTTCTTTTGGCGCCGACTGGAGGCCGAAGAGGGCGCCATGGGGGCGCAGTCCGATGGGGGCGGTTTTGCAAGCACGCGTGAAACGAGAGGGTCGGCTCAACCACAAAATTTAACACCAGCTGTTCAACAGAGGGCCACTCCAATACGCACAATCCGTGCAGGCACAGTGGCGGATAACAGTATTTCGCGTCATGACATATTCAAAACATCACAAAATACAGCATTGCGTTGCATTGCGCCGCGTCGCTCCGCATTGCACTGCGTTGCCTTGAGCCTTTCCTGGGGGTCCGTCGTGGAGCCGTACCCAGTTTTTCAAGTACGCGCGGCCTGAGCGACGTATCTGGGCGTTCGCATGGGCGTTTCTGCGGCCCGAGCGAGATTCGAGGCTTGCGCGAGACACGACGCGTGAGAGTGACTTTTCGCTG
>CAUYUJ010021548.1:67500-77500 GCA_963575745.1 Prorocentrum cordatum | reverse complement strand
TATGCAGTTCTAAGTCGATATGCAGTTCTTCAAACCGAATTCTAAAATTCGTGGCTCTGTAAGAGGCCGACGGGCGCGTCGAATTCCTCTATTGTGGGCGCTACAGACCCCGACGCGCGCGTCGCGCGCGCGCGCGCGCGCGTCGGCGTTTCTGTGCTGTCCACAATAGAAGAGTCGGTATTTTGCAGTTCTACAATTGAGTCTAAAACTCTGTGGCTCTCTAAGGAGCCGACCTTGCGCGTCGACTTCCTCTATAGCTGGGGCTGGGGGGCGCTGCAGACTCCCGACGCGCGCGCGCGCGCGCCGGAGTTCTTTGTTGTCCACAATAGAAAAGTCGATATACAGTTCTACAAACTGAATTCTAAAATTCTGTGGCTCTTTAAGGAGGCCGACGAGCGCGTCGACTGCTGTATTGTGGGCACTACAGACCCCGACGCGCGCGCGTCGGATTCTTGTGTTGTCCACAAGAGAAAAGTTTATATGCAAACCTAAAAACGGAATTCTACATTTCTGTGTTTTCTGTCGGCTTTTTTTTTTTTTTTTTTTTTTTTTATTTTTTTTTTTTTTTTTTTTTTTTTTTTTTTTTTTTTTATTTTTTTTTTTTTTTTTTTTTTTTTTTTTTTTTTTTTTTCTTTTTTTTTTTTTTTTTTTTTTTTTTTTTTTGTTTTTTTTTTTTTTATTTTTTTTCTTTTTGCTTTTTTTTTTTTTTTTTTTTTTTTTTTTTTTTTTTTTATTTTTTTTTTTTTTATTTTTTTTTTTTTTTTTTTATTTTTTTTTTTTTTTTTTTTTTTTTTGTTTATTTTTTTTATTTTTTTTTCTTTAGGAGGCCGACGGGCGCTTCGATTTCTCTATTGCGGTGCGCTGCAGACCCCCGGCGCGCGCGCGCGCGTCGGAGTTCTGCGTTGTCCACAATGGAAAAGTCGACGTGCAATTTCAAGAACCGAATTCTAAATTTCTGTGGCTCTGTAAGGAGGCCGACGGGCGCGTCGACTTCTCTATTGTGGGCACTACAGACTCCCGCCGCGCGCGCGCGTCAGATTTCTGCGTTGTCCACAAGAGAAAAGTCGATATGCAAATCTAAAAACTGAATTTTAAATTTCTGCGGCTCTGTAAGGAGGCCGTCGGGCGCGTCGACTTCTCTATTGTGGGCGCTACAGACCCCCGACGCGCGCGCGCGCGCGTCGGAGTCCTGCGTTCTGCACAAAAGAAAGCCGATGTGCAAATCTAAAAACTGAATTCTAAACTTCTGCGGCTCTTTAAGGGGGCCGACGGGCGCGTCGACTTCTCTATTGCGGGCGCCACAGACCCCCCCCCCGCGCGCGCGTAGGATTTCTGCGTTGTCCACAAGAGAAAAGTCGATATGCAAATCAGAGTGAGGGGGCCGAACGGTCATTCACTATCCATCGGGTGCGTGGCTGAAGTGGAATTCCGCGGCGCGGATTCTCGTTGTTGATGTTGTTTGTTGTTGTTGTTGTTGTTGTTTGTTGTTGTTGTTGTTTGTTGTTGTTTGTTGTTGTTGTTGTTTGTTGTCGGCGTCCCGCCCGCAACCCGCCCCGCGACCCGCCCGCGACCCACCCCGCGACCCACCCCGCGACCCACCCGCGACCCACCCGCGACCCACCCGCGACCCACCCCGCGACCCACCCCGCGACCCGCCCCGCGACCCGCCCCGCGACCCACCCCGCGCCCCGCCCCGCGACCCACCCCGCGACCCACCCCGCGACCCGCCCGCGACCCACCCGCGACCCACCCGCGACCCACCCCGCGACCCTCCCCGCGACCCACCCGCGACCCACCCCGCGACCCACCGCGGACCCACCCGCGGACCCACCCCGCGACCCACCGGACCCACCCGCGACCCACCCGCGACCCACCCGCGACCCACCCAGCGACCCACCCGCGGCCCACCTTCGACCCTAACCACGCTGAAGGTACAAACAACAATTTTCGGCGCCTGCGGCGGGTTTTTTTTTGCATTCCTTCCAGGTGGAGAGCCCGCGACCCACCCCGTGACCAACTCGCGACCAACCCGCGATCCAAACCACGTTCTGGGCACAGGCCGCATTTTTCGGCGCCTGCGGCGGGCATCTTTTGCATTCGTTTCAGGTGAAGAGCCCGCGGGCCACCCGCGACCGCGCTCAGGGTGCAAACTGCATTTTTCGGCGCCTGCGGCGGGTATCTTTTGCATCCGTTCCCGGTGGAGAGCCCGCGGGTGTCGACCCAAACCACGTTCAGTGGGCGAGCGAATTTTTGTTGGCGCCTGCGGCGGGTTGCTTTTGTATTCCTTCCAGGTGTAGGTGGAGAGCCCGCGACTTACCCGCGACCTAAACCACGTTCACTGAACAAACCAATGCCGCGCAAACGCGGCGGCGGATTTTCGCATGCCGTCTGAGCCCGCAAGGGCCTCTTCAAGCACCGCGCATCCACGCCAGCCCGCCCAGCAACTTTGCCCTGGCGAGTTGCCTTGATCAGAGAAGGCAGGAAGCATAAAGTAGAAAAAAGGACTGCGTTGTAGTTATCTTGGGAAAGGAGGGGGAGGCAGGAGGGGCAAACAGGGGGCGAGGAGAACGCGGCAGAGAGAGAGGATGCAAGGATAATGTGGAGAGAGAAAAGGAGGAGGAGCAGGAGGGCGAGGAGGGGGGGGGCGGGAAGGGGGAGGGCGAGGAGGGGGGGGATGGGGAGGACGATGGTGATGGACGACAATGGGAGGACGATGATGGAGGCCGATGAGGGGGAGGACGACGATGGGAGGACGATGATGAAAGGACGAGGGGGGGAGAGGGAGGACGAGGAAGAACAGGAGGAGGAGGATGGAGGAGGAGGAGGAGGACGATGACGACGAAGACGAGGACGAGGAAGAGGAGGGGGGGAGGAGGAGGAGGAGGAGGAGGAGGAGATCGCCATCGACAGGGAAGGTGGGGGCCACGAGGTCCGCCGGCTCGACGACGCCACCGTCGCCCGCGCCCGCCCCCTCACTCTTATCCGCACTTGCGGGGTGCTGCGTCTAAAAACTGAATTCTACATTTCTGTGGCTCTTTAAGGAGGCCGACGGGCGCGTCGACTTCTCTATTGCGGGCGCTACAGACCCCCGACGCGCGCGCGCGTCGGAGTTCTTTGTTGTGCACAAGAGAAAAGTCGTATGCAATTCTTAAAACTGAATTCTAAAATTCTGTGGCTCTTTAAAGAGGCCGACGGGCGCGTCGACTTCTCTATTGTGGGCGCTGCAGACCCCCGACGCGCGCGCGCGCGCGTCGGAGTTCTGTGTTGTCCACAATAGAAAAGTCGACATGGAAGTTTATAAACCGAATTCTAAATTTCTGCGGCTCTTTAAGGAGGCCGACGGGCGCGTCGACTTTTCTATTGTGGGCGCTACAGAACCCGCGCGCGCGTGTCGGAGGTCCATAGCAGGCTGGGCCCATCTGTCGGGCCGCCCTCCGTCGCCGTCGCGCCGCGCGCGGGGGGGGGGAAACAGGCTGTGCATCTGTCGCGGCCCCGCCGGTCGCTGTCGCACCGTTGGCCAGGCCGACATGCGCAGCTATGTGCAATCCATGCGTCTGGCCACCCCCCCGTCGCCGTCGCGCCGCGCGGGGAGGTCCGGAAACCAACGAACTGTCTATCTGTCGCGGCCTCGGCGGCCGCTGTCGTACCATCGGCGAACGTGCCTGGTTTCGTGCTGCGCATCTGTCTGGCCACCCGCCGTCGCCGTCGCACCGAAGATATTGCGCGCCACGCATGGTTGAACTTCGCTGTCCACGGCGCGCCCATCGCACATCGCACAACTTTATACAATCATGTCTCAATAGTTCCGCGCGGCGGACAGATCGTTGTTGCGCATCCGTCCGCGACGGGCCCGTCGCCGCCGCATCGGGGAGATCAGAGTGGAAGGCGCCCCCTCATTAAATCTCGCCCACGGGGAATGCTAAATTGCGCCCATGGAGAAGATGAATCGCACCCGCTGCGAAAATCAATCGCACCCGCGGAAATGAATCGTGTTCGCGGAAAAAATGCATCGCGCCCACGGAAGAATAAACCGCGCATATCACCCTCGGGGAAAATAAATCGCGCCCGCGGAGAAACAATCGCGCGAGGGGAGAACATAGATCTCGCCCGCGGCGAAGAAAACGCATTCACGGAACATTGAACCGCGCCCACGGAGAAAATCGATCGCGTCCCACGGGGAAATAATTCGCGCACGCGGCTAAACACAACCGCGCCCGCTGAGTAACAAAAACAATAGCACCCAGGGGAATGAATTCGCGCCCGCGGGAAAATCGCCCGCGCGGAGAAAAAACAATCGCGCCTTCGGAGCAATAATCGCGCGCGCGAAGAAAATGCATCGCGCCCGCGGGGGGGGGGAACCGCGCCCGCGGAGCAAATCAACCACAACCACGGAGAAACTGATTTGCAGCCGCGGAGAAAATAAATCGCGCCCGCGGAGAAAATCAATCGCGCCCACGGGGAGAACGCACCCCTGGGGAAAATGCATCGCGCCCGCGGGGGATGTCCATCGCGCCCTTGGAGAGAATAGATCGCACCCATGGGGGAAATAGATCGCGCGCGCAGAGAAAAACATCGCACCCGTGGAGAGAAATTTCCCAAACGCAACCTCGCCTTCCTGCGAGGCGGGCGCCAGAGATGGGCATCTGCCCGATGCAATCGCGCCCGCACTTGGCGCCGCGCGCAAGCACGAGCGAACGGAACGGAACCTACGACCGCCGCGTTGGTAAGCGCCGCCCCGCGCGCGCGACAACCGCCATGTGCGTGCCCGACCCATCCTATAGCAATGACTGCTATAACAAGGACTGGCCCTTTCGAGATGACACATGGCGCGGTGACAGTTGCCCCCTCCCCCCCGCCCCCCCCTCCCCGCTCCGCCACCGCCCCGCCGCGCGCGCGCGCACGCGCGCAGACCGCGCGCCCCCGCCGCCCCCCCCCCCGCCACCACTTCGAGTGCGTACGTGCGCACACACACATACAAACACCCACACATGCGTGCACGCACATGCATGCATGCTTGCATGCACATACAACTATATACATACAAATGTGTGTGCGCGTGTATATACACATGTACGTCTGTGTATAAAACTACGTATCTCCCCAAACAACACCCGCACTTAGCACCGCGACCACGCATGCACACCGCCGCCGCCCACCCGCACACGCACGCGCACCACGCACACACGCGCAAACACGCCACGCACGCGCACACACGCACGCGCGCACGCGCGCACGCGCGCGCACGCACGCACACGCACACACACGCACACACACACACACACCCCAACACAACACACACGCACACCACCGCCACGCAAACCGCTCCCACAACGCGCACACACACACGCAGGGACGCGTGCACACCACCACAATACGCGCACGCACACACACGCACGGACACACGCGGGCACGCACACACACCCGCACACACACACACACACCTGCGCACCACCACCACCATCACCACACCGCCACCACCACGCACGCGCACACACGCACACACACACACGCCCACCCACTCACCACACAGAGGCGCACGCGCGCACGCACCCGCACAAGCACGCATGCACACACACGCACGCACACGCACACACACGCACATCAGGGACGTGCACTGGCACATGCACGCTCGCACATACACGCACAAACACGCGCGCGCACACACGCGCGCGCATGCACGCACACGCACGCCCCTCACGCACACGCACACACACACACACACACACGCGCACAACGCATGCACGCACGCGCGCGCACGCACGCGCACTCCTCCCCACCACCACCGCGCCCCCCCCATCACCACGTCCCCCCCTCCCACCACTACCACCCACTTTCATTATCCAGGGAGCCGCGAGATCTCGTCTGGATCGCGTGGCGTACAACTCCGCTGGCTTACCCAGGAGCTTACAGAAGTTGCGACAGTTGCGCCGTTGACAGCCCCCCCCCCCCCCTCGCAATGCAAAGGCTCGTGGTAAAGTCTTACCAGGCCCATGCTGCGTGTAACCCTGCCATGGTCTAGGCCATCCCTGCCTAGCTCAGCCGAGTCAGCCCAGTCTGAGCCAACTCGGATGCCATTGCAAATTTGGGCCCGATGTCCCATGGGCCCCCGTCGCATGCTGGAGAAGACGGCCCCGTAAGCCCTGGGGTGGGGTGGGGTGGGGTGGGGTGGGGTGGGGTGGGGTGGTGTGGTGTGGTGTGTGTGTGTGTGTGTGTGTGTGTGTGTGTGTGTGTGTGTGTGTGAGTGTGGTGTGGTGTGTGTGTGTGTGTGTGTGTGTGTGTGTGTGTGTGTGTGTGTGTGTGTGTGTGTGTGTGTGTGTGTGTGTGTGTGTGTGTGTGTGTGTGTGTGTGTGTGTGTGTGTGTGTGTGTGTGTGTGTGTGTGTGTGTGTGTGGGGGGGGGCGCTTCGCGGGGCCCAGGAACTCGCGCCGCGGGCTTCGGTCCCCGGCGATTTCGGCCGTCGGAGTCGCGCGGCGCGCTTGGAATTCGCATCGCCCCCCCCCCCCCCACCCCAGGGATGCGCGTGAAGGGCCCTGAGCATCCAAGTCGCAGGCCACAGGTGGTCGCGAACTGGCCCCAGGGCCCCGCGTGGCAGGCCCCAGGCGCGGCGTCGCAGGCCGCGAGGGCTCGCGTCTGAAGCCCCGAGAGCTCGCGTCGGCGGGGTCATGCCTCGACCCCAAAGCGAAGAAGCGTTCTAGACATCATCGTGGCATTCGTTTTCGCGTATTCCACGCGGTAGTCCTCGCAATCCCATCGCGGCGCCCTTCGTTCTTCCGTTCCCCTATCTGTTCCGCCCCGCCCCCGCTCGGCGATGGGCGCGCCGCCCAAAATTAATAATTTGCCGACGAAGAATTGTTAAGGATTTTCCAACGTGGCCACTTGTGTTTTTTCCATCCCAGGTCGATGATCATGCAACCAGATCCCCCAAAGACCTCGCCATGACGTCGCTGCATCTGCCGAGGTGTTTGCTCTTCCACCCCAATGCCTTTTTTTGCTTCTCATTCCCAGTGCAATGCCTCTTGGCCTTTTGTGCTTCTGTTCTGCGAGTCGGCCACGCAGTCTTCGCACGGCATATATATATATATATATATATATATATATATATATATATATATATATGCTGTTCACCATCTCCTGCAGTGCTGCAGTGCTGCTGCCACAGGATTGTCGACACACCTTGTATCATCTTTTGGTGCCGATTGGCTGGGCACGTCGCATTTGTATGACAATGTTAAACACATGTGCGTCAGTTTCACAAACGGAAGGTGGGCCGTTTTACGCATGCTGCTCTCGCTGCAGCGTTGCGCACATCCGTCTTAACAACCACAGCAGGTTTACGGATTCTTATGGTTGACGTCCCAGGAGTGGTGGTCCGGCGCGATTTGCGATCAGGGCGTAATTGTCTCGTATATTCACGGCGTTGCATTCCCAGGAATGGTGTTCTAGCACGATGCAGGATCGCCAGGACGCAACGGTGAATCTGATTCGCGGCGTTGAGGTCCCAACAACGATGTTTTGGCACGCTAGGGGTTTGGCACGGTTGAATTATCAGACGGCTCTTTTCCAAGGCACATTTTCAGAAATGAGAATCAATTCTTGCAGGGATTTATGAAGAGGAAATTTGCAGGGAGGGTTTGGCTTACACTGGTCCTCCTCTTCCTACTCCTCCTCCTCCTGCTCCTCCTCCTCCTCCTCCTCCCCCCTGCTCCCCCTCCTCCCCCTCCTCCCCCTCCTCCCCCTCCTCTTCCTGCCTCCTCCTCCCCCTCCTCCCCCTCCTCCCCCTCCTCCTCCTCCTCCTCCTCCTCCTCTTCCTGCCTCCTCCTCCTGGCCTACTTGGCACGCCATGCCCTGAAGGGCACGGGCATGGTGCCCAGCAGAGCGCGCACGGCTTCGGCGTTCATTCGTGCCACCCCCCCTCCTGCCACTCCTGCCCCCCCAGCCTCGGGGCTACCAGCGGGGGCGCGGAGACAGCCGCGCCTCGCGCGGCCGCGGCCGGGGCCGCGCAAGGTGCCCTTCTCCAGAGCGGCGGCCCGTGGGCGCGAAAAATGAGCCGCGCGTCGGGCACCGCGGGGCGCGAGGGCGCGGCGTCGGGCTCGAATCTCGTCGTCAGCACTTTTCAAGCCTACTGTCAGGTCGTCGGCCGATCGTCCCCTCAGCTCGTGCCCTGTCAGCCGACGGCCCCCTCGGCCTCCCGCCTTCCCTTCTCCAAGACGGGGTCACAGGGGGGGTCGCGCGTCGCGCGCCGCGGGGGCGCGAGGGCGAGCAGTTGTTAGGCGGCCAGGGCGTCCGCAGGAGATGGAGCAGAGGCTCCGGAAGCAGCTCGTGGACGAGCTGAAGGTGCAGACGACGGCTGCTCCGCACAAGGAGACCGAGGAGGAGATGCGGGAGAGGATCAAGGCGGCCGGTCCCTCAGAGGATGGATAGATACCGATACCGCTGCCCTTGCCTCGTTTTCGCCTTTTTGTGCCTTCTGCTTCGAGTATTCCCACCAGCCCAGCCCGTTCAGAAACGTTGCCGATGAGCGCTGACAGGAAAAGGGACGAAGAGACACATGTAGTGCAACAAAGCGGGCAACCAGGATGAACAGAGAGATCTCTGGGAACAAGGGGGTGGCCTTGGAGGGCCTCTTCGGGCCATCCCTGGGGCCCGCGTGGGGGCGATGGGGAGGAGGAGGAGGAGGAGGAGGAGGAGGAGGAGGAGGAGGAGGAGGAGGAGGAGGAGGAGGAGGAGGAGGATGAGGATGAGGAGGAGGAGGGGGAGGAGGAGGCAAACTGCCCCTTTGTGCCCTCGTGGAACGTCCTTGGGGATCTCTTGGGCGCTCTTGTGGCCGTCGTGGGGCCGTCTTCGGGCCCTGCTGGAGCTCTCTTGGGGCCCTCGAGCCCTGGAGGGCCTCTCGAGGCCGTCTCGGAAGCCAAAGGAGGGGTGTTCTAAGTTTGCCTCCCCCACGGGGCCCTCGGCATCGCCGCTTGGGGCCCTCTTGGGGCGCTCTTGGGCGCTCTTGGGGAAGCGTGTGGGCCTCTGGGAGCCCTGTGTGGGGGCCCCTTGGGCCCCTCCGTGGCCTGGGGCCATCTCTGGGCCATCTCGAGGCCTCAGGAGGCGGAAAGGCGAGAAGACAAATCATTTCTCTTCTTGGGGGGTCCTGAGGGGGCTCCGAGAGCACGTGGAACCGTCTTGTGGCCCTCGTCGAGCCTCTTGGAGGTATGTCGGATGCTATCTTGAACCAGCTTCGGCTATCCCGAGCAGTTTTGGAGGCCATCTTGGAGCATCGAAAACCCTCTTGGAGCCATATTGGACGAAAAAAGACCCCTTGTCACCTCGCGACCCCCCCTCTCCCCGGAAAACCTCAGGAAGGGAAGGGGGAGGGTACCCCCCCCGAAGGGAAGAGGGCTTTGGAAGAGGAAATAAAGACATCGATGGACCACCTTCGCCCGAAGGGCTGGTGAGGATCTGGTTAGAACACACCCTGGGAGAAGTTCAGGGAGTAGCGGTATCGGTATCTTTGGATCGTCCGACACATTTGGCATTGTGCTGCACCAGCCGTTACCCTTTCAAGGTCGGTTTCGCCATTGAGTGAGAGGTGTTCAGTTGCTTTGGGGTTGTGGGGGAAAATCGTGGGCCGTTTCGCCATCACTGCTAACCAGGCGCAATCTTGCGCTCTTCTGCTCACCACGTCATCCCTCAGCGGCCTCGCCCCGAGGCTTCCCGTCACAGAAGTCAACAGATGTTGGGGGGCCAAGCGAACAGCGGCTCGTGTGTGTTCGGGTCTCGCAACTTGTATCCTCAAGGGGCTGAATTTCCGACTCGAACTACTCGGACGGCAGGCGAGTGGCATTCGCAAGCAGGCAGACGCCAGGCACACCGTTCGAGGCACGAGAGCAGCCGCGTGCCAGTGCTGTGGCGGACCAGGGATGCGCAGTGGCAGTGGGCTCTTCTCGGTGCCGGGGTCCCTTCCCTCTACACCCGCCCCCCCTGCTCTCCCCCTCCTTTCCTTCCCCAGCTCTTCC
>CAUYUJ010021548.1:35000-65000 GCA_963575745.1 Prorocentrum cordatum | reverse complement strand
TTGATGAGAACGTGTTCTGTAAAGTTTAGGCCACGGCTTAGACGGATATGTCATATCCGTAGTTGCCCTTTTTGGTACCAATACACTTCGACCACTGTGTTCGCAACACTGTAGGCTTGTATTCGCCATGGCGCGTGCCAGGATGTCGGAGACAGTCAAGCATCTAAATTCGGAACCGCCAGGACTTTCCGAAAACTCCACAGACAAATCTTGAGAAACCCTGGGGCCTGGAGAAACCTTGAGAAACGCGGCTCCGATGAAATCGCGCAACATACATGAAACATACATCTGGGACCGTCGCGTGGGGGCCAGACAATAATATTAGCCAGCATGCGATGTGGTGCAGTCTATGTTGTGCAATAAACTTTGAAAGATAGGAGTTGTCAACTCCACTGCTCGCGTAATCATCGACCCCACCCACCCGCAACTTTGTTTGCAAAGCCCACGAGGCGGCGATTGCGATGAGTACTTCGTGCTGGCTGGTGCATCTCTTCGGCCGCGCTGGACCTCGCGGGCTCGCGCGCACAGTGGCCAGCTAGTTTGGCGACCGACGCGGCCGCGGTGGCGCTGACCGTTGGGCACTCCCCAGCGCGTGTCGCATGTCGCGCTGACGCGCGGGCGCTTCAGTGCGAGTCGTGAATTGGGCGGGCGCGGTACCATGGCGACGCCGGCAGCGGTAGACACGATGATGCTAGTAGCGACGATGGTGGCGATCATGACGATGACGACGGCAAGGCCAACGACGGCGCCGATGCTGATCACTCCAATGACGATGATGATGTCCTCGCGTTGGCGATGAACGTTTTGGAGGAATTGCGACGTGCGCGCGCGGCCGACGCTCAAGACTGGCCCGCGTGGGATTATTTGACCTGGATCGTCCCTCCAGCACGCGCACAAGGGCGTTCCAATGATTTTGATATGCGCGCGCGAGAGGCTCATGTGGTCGACGTTGATGCACTTGTTGAAGACTTGCGGTTTTCTAGAAGGTTCGCATTCACACGCGCATGTATTTCACAGTTACATATTTTGTGTATTCCTCCTTCCTTCCTTCCAAAAGTGATGTTGCACAGCCATGTGATTTTATATGCTTTCGGGGCATTTGATTTGGATAAACCTTACGACGCCTAAGGTTTATGACTGGTTCCGGCATGCGCGCGCCACGACGCGCGTGTGCACCTCGTGACTTTAAACCTGACCTTTTTTGATAAGCGAGTGCACGCGCACCCTATTTTGCAAAGGGTGGGGTCGGGGATCGATGCTGGTTGGGTCCTGGTGGTATGATATGATGGAACAAGGTCACATGTAAATTTCACATCCCCAGGGCGGGCGGATAAACCCGGGGGTGGGGGCGGTCGATCCGATTTTTGTGGGGAAGGAGAATGTACGAGGTGTAAGGTATGCGGTGCAATATGTAGATGCGTATATTTATTTAGACACATATGTAAATACTAAGCAATGTGGTGCATTCTATGTGGTACAATTTCGTGGCGCAGATATTGTTTTGCTCGCGGTGGGTTGTCAACTTCAGTGTTCGCGCAATCATCCCACCCGCCCGCCCGCAACTTTGTATGCAAAAGCCACGAGGCGGCGATTGCGATGAGTGCCTCGTGTTGGCTGGTGCGTCTCTGCGGCCGCGCTAGCGCGCGCGGGCTCGCGCGCAAAGCGGCCAGTTACTAGTCTTGCGCGACCGCCCCGGCCGCGTTGGCGCTGACCGCTGAATCCCCCCGGCGCGTCTCGCAAGTCGCGCTGGCGCGGGGGCGCGTCAGTGCGAGTGTGTTACTTGGGCAGGCGCGGTATCATGGCGACGTCGACAGCGGCAGACGCGATGATAGTTGCATCGCTGCTGGTGACGATAATGACGGTGACGACGACAAGGCCAACGACGGCGCCAATGTTGACCACGCCAATGACGATGATGGCGCCCAGGCGTCGGCAATGAAGGCTGCGATATGGATTTCGACCAGCGCGCGGCCTACGGGCGCAACTCGCCTGCTTTTTTGTTTTGTTGTTTTGTTGTTTGACAGGGGTCGTGCCTTCCCAGCACGAACGCAAAAACGTTCGAGTGATTTCGACGCGCGCGCGAGCCCGCTAGTTCGATTTCGGTGAATATGTTGAAAACATTACTTTGCCATGTTTTTTCTAACATGGGTGATTCTTGATGAACGGGTGTGCGCGCGTTGTGTTTTGTGCAAAGGGCTGGGGTGCAGGGCCGTGTGATTTCAGATCTATAATGGACGATGGGGCATAATCAAATGAATATTTTCTCCCCAGGGCAAAGCGTGAAGTCCGCCTCTGGGAGGGTGGTGGATTCTATTATCTTGTGTAGAGAAGAGTTTATCTTGCCGAATTTGACGTTGTCAACCCCGCTGTCCGCGCAATCATCCACCCCCGCCCGCCCGCAACTTGGTTTGCCAAGCTCATGCGGCGGCGATTGCGAAGACTGCTTGGTGCTGGCTGACGCATCGCTCTGGCCGCGATCTCGCACGCAGGTTCGCGCGCTGAACGGCCAGGTAGGTTGGCGCGACCGACGCGGCTGCGGTGGCGCTGGCCGCCGACGAATTCGCGGCGCGTGTCGCATGCCGCGCTGTCGCGCGGGCACTTCAGTGCGAGACGGTGACTCGGGCGGGCGCGGCATCATGGTGACGTCGAAAATGGCGGACTCGATTATGGTGGTGGCGATGATGGCGTTAATACTGGCGATGACGACGGGGTCATTGGCGGCAGCGATGTTGCTCGCGCGGGTGACGGTGATGGCGTTCACTGCCATCGATGAAGGTTTAGGAACGATTTCGACGGTCGCGCGCGGCCGACGCGCGCGAGCGGCCCGCTTGCACTATAAGGATCGCGCCCCCCTTCCCCCCGTGCCCCCCCCCCGCCCCAGCAAACGCCCATGGGCATTCGGTTACCAGGGTTAATTCCGACATTCGCGCGCGAAAGGCCCGTTAGGCCGCGTTCGATTTGGTGCAACTTTTGCAACACCGATGGTTTTCATAAAAGCGCATTTTTTGGTTAAAAAGCAACTAGCGTTGCAAAACCATGTTTGTAACGGTTTTCGGGGCACTCTGTTTTGCATTTTTTACGGGGCTGGGTGCTTTTGGATACTTTCGGCATGCGCGCGCGACGACGCGCGCTCGCCGATTTTTCCTCGCAAGGGGGTACGGGGGGCCTTTGATAACTCACTGCGTGGGCATAGTAACATCTGGCACGGGTTATGGGGGGTGTCGGTAACGGCTTGCTTGTCTGGGGTTGTATGCATTCAGGTCTAAAATGAACGATGGGGCAGAGTTACAGTCAAATCGAATTACCCCAGGGGGGGGATAGTCAGCCCCGGTGGTGTGGGAAATGGTGGTGGTGGTGGTAGACCTTAATGTCGTTGTAAGAAGAACTATGCACCTGGTGCAATACATGTGACGTGACTTCGGTGCGGCAGTCTGTGTGGTGTGGGGTACCTGGTGCAGTCTATGTGGTGCAATCTATTTACACACGCACATATACATATATGTGTATACATATATATATATATATATATATATATATATATATATTAGTGTACGCACACATATATATATATGTATGGATGTATGTATGTATGGATGTATGTATGTATGTATGTATGTATGTATATGTGTGTATATATATGTATACATATATATACACATTTGTGATATGTATATATATACATATTCATATATGTGGTGCAACTTTTGTGGCGCAATTGACTTTACCGTTTTCGCGCGTGATCTCCGCCCATGCTCGCGCAATCGTCCCACCCACCCACCAGCAACTTGCTTTGCGAAACCCATGCGGCGGCGATTGTGATGAGTGCTTGGCGCTGGATGGTGCTTCGCTGCGGTCGCGCTAGCGCGCGCGGGCTCGCGCGCAGAGCGGCCAGCTAGTCTGGCGCGATCGCCGCGGCCGCGGTGGCGCTGACCGCTGGGAGCTTCCCAGCGCGTCTCGCAGCCCGCGCTTGCGCGCGGGCGCATCAGTGCGAGTTGGTGACTCGGGCGGGCGCGGTATCACGGCGACGTCCACAACGGCAAACACGAGTATGATGATGATGGCGATGGTGATGATGCTGATGATGATGGTGAAGACGATAGTAGCGATGTTGGTGACGACTTTCGCAATGACGACAGCAAGGCCAATGATGTCGCCGATGGTGACCGCGCCGATGACGATGATGGTGTCCACGTGTCGGTGATGAAGGTCTAAGGTTTTGGAAGGATTTCGACGTCCGCGCGCGGTCGACGGGCGCGAGTGGCTTGCGTTGTGTTTTTGATAGGGACTGTGCCTCCCCAGCGCGCTCGCCAGGGCTTTCGATTGATTTCGACATGCGCGCGAAAGGGGCACGTTTGGTCGCATGTGATGAACATGTTGACATACATTGGAGGCCATTTCTTCATTGCTTGGGGCATGACGGGCGTCATGGCACCCGTCCCCCCCCCCCCTATGACGTAACGCTCCCCCCCCCAGTGCACTCCGGGCACTGCCGCCGTGCGCATTGGGATCCGCGTAGGTGTCCGCGTAGGAATCCGTATAGGTGTCTGGTCCGCAGGCGTCGTCGTCGTCGTCGTCGTCGTCGTTCGTCGTCGTCGCTCGTGGTTCGGTGCTCGTCGCTCATCGTCGTCGTGCGCGCGGACGCGGCTGGAGCCTGTTTGTAATTCCGGGCCGATGACGGCAATCATTTGGGGGGGAGGGGGTCGATGACGTCACGTTTCGCGCCGGCGGCGTTTGGGAATGGTTAGGAATGACGGAGGACGGGTAGCACGAACTGTAGGTGGCGATATGCACCACAACGCCTGTGGACCGATTCAATCGACCAATCTGCGGTGCACGCTGACATGCGCACGTGCGTTGTAACGCCAAACCGCACGACAGGGGGTAGGAAGGAGGAGAAGGAGGACGAGGAGAGGGAGGAAGAGGTGGAGGAGGAGGGATGAGGGAAAAACGTCGCATTCGATTATCAGAACCTTTCTGGCGTGGCGTTTAGTTGTCCGCATCAGATCCTGACGTACATGCTCTTTCTACCTGTCCTATGCACGCAGGCACTGTGGTGTACACCAGCGCTGCGTTGCACGCGGATGCTGTGGTGTAGACAGGCGTTGTGGCATGCACAGGCGCTGCGGTGCACGCAAACACTGTGGTGTACACGCGCGTTGTGTTGCACTTGGCTGTTGCGGTGTATGCGCACCGGCGCTGTAGTGCTCCCAAGTATTGTGGTATACGCGGGCGGTGCGTTGCACACGGTTGTTGCGGTGTACGCAGGCGTTGTGGTGCACGCGCGCGGTGTTGTGCACGCGAGCGTTGTGGTGTACACAGGCGCAATGGGCAGATCGCCACTTACATGATGCTCGCGTCGTCGTCGTCGCTCGTCGCGTCGTCCGCGCGGGCGCGGGTGTGGTGCCGGAGCCACACGGTGACGCCCCCTCCCCCGCCCTCCCCCCCCCATGACGCCCGTCATCGCCGAACATAAAGAAACGCCATTTTTTGTTGTTGTTTTTTTCCCCCTGGATCCACAAGAGCGATGTTGTCGTTGTCGTTGTCGTTGTCGTTGTCGTTGTCGTTGTTGTTGTTGTTGTTGTTGTTGTTGTTGTTGTTGTTGTTGTTGTTGTTGTTTGAAGCGTCGCGTTGCGAAACCACGTTTTTATGTTTTCGGGATAATTGATCTTGATTTGTTTACAGAGCCTTGTTTTTGGGAGCGATGTCGGAAGCGCTCGCTACGACGCGCGCGTGAGCACTTCGTTTCATACTTTACAACGGATTCTTGAACAAATTTTGAAAACATGAATAAGTGCGCGCGTTTTTAACAAACGATGACAGGGGGGAGCACCGATACTGGCCTGGCTTTCACGGTATGACTTCATATGCGGAATGAACGATGGGGCAGGATCATTTGTAAATTGCACATCCCCATGGCGGGGGATCATATTTTTTCTTGGGGGGGGGCGGTAGATCCAAGTTCTCTTTCTAGAAAAGAGAACCAAGGTGGTGTAACTGTTGTCGTGCGTGCACAACGAGGTGGATCAGTGCGCAGCGACGCGAGTAAAGCGATGCACATCAATGGAGTGCGATGCGGAGTAACGGAACACAGTGCTAAATAACGCAGGCGGGGCGGCGACGCCAACGGGCAGGCCCAGAGTGAGAGGCGGCGAAAGCGACCACATGGCCGCCAAACCGACGGGCAGGCCGAGAAAACGGGCGGCGACGACGCGACGACGGGGCGGCAACGCGACCACAACCGCCGGACCGATGGGCAGGTTGATTTCTCCAGAGAAGAAGTCAGAACCCCTAAATGCAAGCCTCTTTTTTTTTAGGTGGACCGATGGCCAGGTTGCCTTTTTTGAGAAGAAGTCGTAGCCCCTAAAAGCAAACGGGATGGATTTTTTTCTGACGCGACTGGGTCTGCTTGATGAGCGCAGCTTATGGAACGCATTCTATGGAAGGCAGTGTATGGGGAGCAGTTTGTCAGGAACCAGCGTGGGTGCAGCATATGCGAAGCAACCTGTCGGGCGCAACCCGTCCCCTTTTCTCCGACAACCAATGGGGGGGCCCCTTCCTTACCCCTCCGCCCCGGAGCCCCCTTCGGACCCCCTTCCGGACGTCGCAGAACGACTAGTCAACGACGAATCGACCCCTCAGACCCCCCTTCGGACCCCCTCTCGGACCCCCTCTCGGACCCCCTCTCGGACGCCCCTCGGACGACGACGAACGACAACGAGTCGACAACGAACTCCGCTTTCCTGCTCTTCCTGCTCTTTGCTCGGTGGAGACGGGGCAGCCGGCGCAGATTTGCCAGTCTGCGTGGGCTTCCGCGGCCGCCTCTCGGGAGCTCCCGTTGCGGCCATCAGCCCAGCCCCGTCCCCTTCCCCCCGTTGTCCTGCTCCCCTGCTCCTCTCCTCCCCCCTTCACCCCCCTCCCTTCCCGCCCCTCCCCCTTTTCTCCTCCCCTCTTCCCCTCCCCCCCCTCCCCCCTCCGCCCCTTCTCCCTCCCCCCCTCCCCATATCTTTCCCCCTTCCCCCCTGCCCCCTGGCTCCCTCCCCCCCCTTCCGCTCCTCCCCCCCCCGCCTCGCCTCCCCCTCGCCTTCCCGCCGCTTCCCCCCCCGCCCACCCTCCTTCCTTCTTCCCCTCTCCTCCTTTTTCCCCCCATCCTCTTAGCTTCCCCCCCCTCCACCTCCTCCTTCCCCCCTCCTCCCCCTCCCGCCCTTTTTCCTTCTCCCACCTCCTCCCTTTCCCCCCCTCCTTGCCTCGACCCCTCCCTCCCCCCCCCGTCTCCCGGGGATTTGGGGTCCTCCAGCCGCCCTCCCGGAACACGGCTCCCCCGGCCTCGCGCCCCCTGCCGCGGGTGCGGCGCGGGCTGCGGCCCCTGCCCGCGGCCGCGGCCTGCGGCCACGGCTGGTGGCTCGGGCTGCGCGGCCTGGGCTGCAGGTCGGGCCGCTACTCGGGCAGCCCGGGCCGCGGCTCGGGCTGCGGCTCGGACTGCGGGCCAGTCCCCCCCCCGAGTATAATATATAATATATATATATATATATATATATATATAAATTATATGTTATTATTATATATACATATATATTATAGAAATTATATATAATATATATAATATATATATTATAGAATATAATATACTATGATATTTTTAGTTCGGGTTGCATTATTTTATGTACTGATATTTGGTTTCTATGGTATTGAATATTGTTATTTGTTTGGATCAGATTACCGTGTACTATGTTGGTTGTAGTTTGTTTTTTTTATAGTATGTCAACACACGATATGATGAATATTTATACGATATTGTTGTTTAGTGTTTGATAGTCTATTTCACCGTAGTCTACTATAGTATAAACAATCTCATTGCATTGCATCACGCTGTAGATTAAACCATGCTACCATGACATATAGGGTTGGCGTACTACATATATATATGTGTGTATATATATACATTTGTATATATACATATTAGAGCACATATCGTTGAACATGGTTTCGTATAATATTTCATAATCTGGTGCCAGCATTGCATGATATGTTATGATATAACATGTCGTCTCTTAGTACAACTTGTCATATCACATTGTCTATTATGACTTTATGTGGTACCGTATATTTACTCATTATATTACATGTAATCTACCATCTTAGATTCTGGTCTATAAGTTAATCAATATTACAATATGTTATGTTGCACTCCATCATGCTATACCATCTTATTCCATATTATATTATAGTATGTTATGCTAGATTATACCATGTCATATACTAGCAACACCTATCATTTCACATGTTGGTATATCTTTGATGTTATGTATTCTATTTCGTACATCTACACTACTACTATACCAAACAGAAGCATTCGCAGCGAGTTGAGCAGAAAACCCGGGGCCGCATGGAAAGAGTTCTGCAAGCATTCTTCGGCATGGGAGCATTCCTCTACTCACGCAGGCTGGAAGTTCGAAGGGCTCCAGTCCCTCATTACGACGAGGGTCACGTACTCCCTCAGCACGGCTGGGCTGAATAAGGCCGGGCGCTGGCGGTTGAATGGTTTCCAGGCCAGGTGTTTCCGCAGAGTATATCCCAGCGGCGTTCGTATCGCGCGTCTCCAACAAGACGGTGCTCGACAAGTCTGGCCAATTTTCTTACACATGGCAACTATTGAGGCATCAACTCCTCTGGTTTGGGAAAATTGGAAGATCCACCCACGACGATTCCATCCGAAAGCTCACGTTTCAAAATGACAGCGTCCTCTCCGTCACGTCTTTGCTCAAGCGGAGGAGGGGGAGACCGAAAAACGAAACAGCTGTGAGGCTGTAGAGGCCGTACAGCAGCATGTCGACACTTCAAATCAGACGCAAACATCATGGGGCACGTGTGCGGTCTTCAAGACCCGGAAGGTTTCGTGTAACGTTTTTTTTGTCGGAGCCTGGATGAAGGTCCAGACGAAGAGTAGATAATGACCAGCTTTGTGAATCGGCCCGAGCGCCCTGCGTGGAAGGCACCGTGCTGTGAATACAATGCATGTGTTTATTTGCTCTTCTGCTTTCCCTCCCTTCCTCCTCCTCCTCCTCTTCCTCCTACAGCCCTCTTGAGCAGGCGCAGCGGTTGCGGAAGCTTGAATCCAGACTTTTCCTGTCCACGCGCCGGGCGGCGTATGGCTTGGTGCTCGTGCTCGTGCTCGTCCCCCCCCCAGCACCAGGAAAGCACCACATCTCGGGAGGTGTCACGGCTGCTCACCGCTCCGTGCCTGTCAGGCCGCTCGGCTCCCACGCCGGTTCCGCGCGGACTGGCCGGCCGCCAAACGGCTCCTCGGCGAGCTCTCGGAGGCTTGCGCCAGAGTCGGCTGTGCCGCCAGATCCGGGAAGCGCCCAGCAGCCGCTTAGCTGGCGACCCCTGGTCTCTCTCCCCAGGAGCTCTGTTCGCCATGGGGCAAACGGGTCCTGATGGAACTTGGTCCGAAGCGTTTTGGTCTGTTTCGGGTGCCCAGGGCCCTCCTCGGGCCCCGCGACTATCAGGAAACGGCGCAGCAGGACAAGCCGCAGGCTGGCGTGTTTGCTTCGCCGCGTTGCTCGCTCGCCTCGCCGCTTGGTGTTGCTCTTGCGGCCTGGGCGTCGCCGCGCCGCTCGGCGCTGCGCTTCGGGGGGGGGGGGGGGGCGGTGCCCTCCTTGCGTGTGCCGTCCTCTGGTTGCTGGGCTGTGGCTCCTCTTTCGCCCGGAGGGGCCCACAGAACCGCGCCGGCACTGTCTGCTGTGCGCCGTGGTGGTGCTCGTGGCCCCAGGGTTGAGTCGGAGTCGGGCATGTCCTCCTACAGGAGGAACATTCAAGAATAGTAAAAGCATAGCCAGGTGACGATTCTTGAGCCGTTTTTCATTATTTCTGAGCATTTGTTGACTGTTTGTTTCTTCCAAAATCCGCCTGCAGGAGGACACGCCCGACCTAACCCTTGGGCGCACTCCGCCAGCTGGCTGTTGCCAGCCGCGGTCGCGCAGTGTCGTAGTCCGTCTCTGCCTCACCCTGTCAGGGGGGGGTGGCGAGGCCCCGTGCTCTTCTGGAGGGCGCTCTCCCCTGCCTGGTTCGCTGGGCCCTGTGCGCCCCAGGAGCAGTCCAGGTCGCCTGGACTCCCTCCTTCCCTTCCCTCCCTCCCTCCCTCCTTCCCTCCCTCCCTCCCTCCCTCCCTCCCTTCTTCCTCCCCTCGCCCTCCCCTCGCCTCTCAGAGGGAGGACGGAAGAGGGGGGAGGTACTGGTGTGGATGCAGCGAGGGCTCCCGAGGCCGACGTGCGGCGCCCCGTCTCTGCGGCCTGGACCGCTGTGGGCGCGCGGCACGCGCAAGAAGCTCACCCGCCAGAGGGGGAGCAGGATGAGGGGGGGGGAGGGGAGAGGGGGAGGGGGAGGGAGAGGATGATGGATAGGGTAGGGGGAGGGAGAGGGGGAGGGGGAGGGGAAAGAAGGAAGGGGGAGGGAGGGGGGTGGAAGAGGAGGGGGAGAGGAGGGGAAGAGGCTGATGGCAAGAACATGGATGACAGTGAGGATGAGGACGATGCGGAGAAGGAGGAAGAGGAGGGATACGGGAAACGGGAACCTACCTGGTGGGAGGGGATGGGGGGGATAAGGAGGGGGAAAGGAGCGTGGATTTGGATGAGGGTGAGGGGAACATGAGGGGACCAGGACCAGGGATGGGGGATGTTGGAGCGAGATCCTTGACGACCCACCATGAAGAATCACGGCTGCTGTCTGCTACCGTCTCACGCCCGGGGGGGCGCGGTGGGAGAAGGGGACCAGATGGGGCCGAGAACCGACAGGGAGAACGGATGGGGGAGGGAGGAGGGAGGAGGCGGAGGCAGATCGCCAGGAGGGAGGGACGGGAGATTGATGGGGCAGGGGGTCCACTGTGAAGGAGGGGCAGGTCCCACCATGTGATTGTGACTTGCTAGTTTTTGCCCCTCCCTCCGCACCTCCCTCCTCTGCCCTCCCCCCGTACCCCTCTTCTACCTCGCCGACGGCTCTTGGCCTCCCCTGGCCCCCGCCCTCGCCTCCAGCTGCCCTCTCCCTCATCCCCTCGCCCCCCTTCCTGTCCCTCCCTGGTCCACCTCACCCCCCCCTCCCTCCACCCCCCCCCCCCACAGGGCCATCGAACTTACGATTTAGGGCTGCTTGCCGCCATCTTTGTCGTCGATCTCCCCGATGCCTCCAGCGAGCAGGCTGAGTCGAGCAGCCTGGGATTGGGGTGGGACCCGAGATTCATGGATGGGCAGGAGAAGAGAGAGAGCGGACGGGAGGGACGATGGAAATGGGAGGGGGGTGCCAGTTTTCCCGGGCCAACCTCAGGTGTGAATTCAATGTGTGACATGACGAGTCCTGCATGTGCAAGTTGAAACTTCGCTCGTGCACCGTAGCGCGCAGGTTTTTGTCATTCCTCCCCAGCTCTGCCCGACTCGTGTGCCCTCGCCCCCCCCCCCGCAGCTGCGGACCAGAGTGAGGGGGCGGAGGTGGGGATCGTCGGCAGGCTGCGAATTTCGAATCCTTACAGTCCGAAGGCACCCGCCGTCCAGGGATCGTCGGCAGACTGCGAGTTTCGAGGCACAGTCCGAAGACACCCGCCGTCCAGGTGATGCCTCTTGGCACAGCACACAACGAGCCCCCCCCCCCGGCAGGTGCTGATCTTTTGCTCGCCCGAGCAGCCTGGGTGGATCGCGGATGATCCACCCAGGTTGCTCGGCCTTGTCTTCCTCCTCTTCTCCCTCGGTCCCTCGCCGCCCTCCCAATAAAAAATAGCTGGACGCCCAAGTCCCGATCTGCTTTAGGCGCCTTCCTAATGGATAACAAAAACCTGGGCGGACCGCGGATGGGCCGCGGGCGGGTCGCGGGCGGGTCGCGGGCGGGTCACGGGCGGGTCGCGGGGTGGGTCGCGGGCGAGGGCGGCGACACCAGCAGCGCCAGCAACAGTACCAGGCACCAGCAAGAAGAAGCATGGCATATCAAGGACAACTAGTGCAATATTGTTCGCTCTTCGGCGTTCGCGTGTCACTCAACATGCCTACCCCCAGACTTTCGACTCTTGACCTCTTCGTCTTCAGCCGTGCCCCCTTGCGGGGGTATATCTTCCTTGCCTGCCACATGTAGTTGGCGCGACCCCTCAACTTGGAAGAGAAGGGAGACAGAAAAAGCGTGAGAAGGCGAGGAAGGGAGGAGGAAACGAGATGGGAGGGAGGCAAGAGGGAGGGATGATACTTGAGGACGAAAGAGATTAAGCAGGAGGGGGAGTACAGAGAAACAGGAGGATGGGCAGGCGGACCCTGACGGGCGGGTCGGGCGGGCGGACCCAACGGGCGAGTCGGGCGGGCGTACGTAAAGCCCGCAACAGCCCAGCACGGGTCCAAAAAGAAAAACCAGGACCCGGAATTTCCTCCTGCTGTTCCTCCTCCGTTCTTGTTCCTCTCCTCCCCGCCCCCACCTCGACGACGTCGACGACGGCGTCGTCGTCGTTGTCAAGGCGCTGTTTCCCCAAAACGAGAACACAACGCGACGGGATGGTTGAGAACAATCACGCAGCACACGCCAGCAGCAAACATCACACATCACACGCCAGCAGCACACATCATGCAGCACACGCAGCAAGCATTGGTGGTGTGTGCTGTGTTTGTTACACCTAATGGTGATGATGATGATGATGATGATGATGATGATGATGATGATGATGATGATGGTGATGATGATGATGATGATGATGATGACGATGCTGATGATGATGATGATGACGATTACGATGATGCTGATGATGCTGATGATGATGTTGTTGATGATGATGATGATAATCGCACCGGCGAGTATGATAATGACGACGACGAGATCGATGACGATGACGACGACGATGACGAGGACGATGACGATAGCGATGACGATGGCGACGACAGTCATGATGAGGATTATGATCACGACGATGACGACGACGACGCCGCAGCCGACGACGACGACGACGACTTGGGGCCCAGTTGTTACAAACAGCATCGTCATGTGTGTGCGTGTTTCTGTGCCACGGACCAGGGTCCGTTTGCGCCTTTTTTCCCTTCCGTTAGCACAGGGAATCCATGGGCACCTTCGTGCTGCAACAGAGGCTACATCAGTCTAGCAAACAAGGGAGTGTGGCAGTTATGTGTTGCTTCTGTTGTGCTATACGGTTTTGTTGTTTTGTTGTTGTGATTTGGGGCGTTCTGCTTTTTTGTTTAGTTGTTCGGTGGATCTGTTTCTGTTGTGTTCATAAGACTGTGTTGTGCTTTGCTGCTTGTTGGTGTGTTCTGATGTGTTTTGGGTTGATGTCTAATGTTATTCTGCGGTTGTTATAAGACTTTGTTGTGCGTTGTTGATTGATCGGTGTGTGTTCGAAGTTTTTGGTTGTTTTGGGTTGTGTTTGATGTTTGTTTGCTGGCGATGGTTTTTGCATGTGTTCTGTTGTTATTTGGTTGGTTGTTTTTTTAAAGGGTGGTTCCTTTTTCGGTTTTCAAGCAAAGTTGTTTTTCATGTTTGGTCAAGAAACCGACCGCCCAAAGACAGCCACCGACCACCCACCGACCACCCACCGACCACCCAACGACCACCCACCGACCACCACCGACCATTCACCGAGCATTCATGGAGCAATAATATCCAGAACAGCGGAAAAACATGCAAAAGCATGCAAACACATTGAATGCGCATGAACAGCCCATAAAAAAAACATGAACATGCAGGTTTTCAAACGATGGCAACAACAACGACAGCGGATCAAACACACAACAACAAATCAGCAATAACAAACAACACACCAAAAAACCACGAAGCTATTAAACACAATGAACCACATCAAACAGCAACCAAAGCCAACACAAAACATCACAACACACCATCAAGCATCAACAAACAACAACACCTTATAGGCACAACAAAAGCAGCAACCCCATCAAAACATATCAAGCACAACAGGAAACAACAACAGGCAATCACATCTGATAAATGGCAACTAAACACACACCTGTCGTATTCCTGGGTTTGTTGGGCTGCTGTATTCTCCGTTGCAGCACGACGGTGCCAATGTAATCGTTGTGTTGTCGGGGAAAAGAGACGCACACGGACCTTCGACCGTGGCATAGAGACACGCACACACATCACGACGACTGTGTTTGGTGCAATTGGGCCCCCAGTCGTCGTCGTCATCGTCGTCGTCGTCGCCATCGTCATCGCCATCGTTACCATCGTCGTCGTCGTCGTCGTGATCATCATCCTCACCATGACCGTCGTCGCCATCGTCATCTCCGTCGTAATCGTCGTCCTCATTGTCGTCGCCATCGTCGACGATGTCGTCGTCATTATCATCGTCTTCGTCGTCGTCGCTGTTCTAATTATCACCATCATCAGGCGTAACATAATGCAGCACACACCAGCAATGTTTGCTGTGTGCGTACTGCATGTTTTTTTGGTGTTAGTGTGTGATGGGCGGGTTTTGCGGCTGTGTATTGCGTGCTTGCTCCCAGCCATCCTGTGATGCCGGGCTCTCGTTTTGGGGGGAGGGAGCGCCCCGGCGCCCCCTCCTCCTCCTCCTCCTCCTCCTCCTCCTCCTCCTCCTCCTCCTCCTCCTCCTCCGCCTCCCGCTCTCGCGTCGTCTCCTCGCCCTGTGCTCTCTGCGCGCCTTGGGCCGCGATGGGCCGCCGGGGGAGAGAGCAGCAGCGAGGACGGCGTGGGCGGCGCGCGGGGCCCCGGGCGGGCGGGTCGGGCCGGCGGCTTCGAGCGGGCGGGGCGGGCGCGCGGGCCCCCCGCGCGGGCGGGCCGGGCGCGCGGGCCCCGAGGCGGGCGCGCGTCGGGCAGGGCGGGCCCCGGCGGGCGAGCGGGGCACGGAGCGCATGCGGGTGACGCGCGGAGGAGGGCCAGGCGAGAGCAGTCTTCGCGAGTGAAGTGTGCGGTGCCGTTGTTAGTGCGTGCTCCGCGTGCGGGGATCATGCATTAAAGAATGCAGGGATGGAGCATTAAAAACAACAGTGAGTTCATGCATAAACTCATTCATGCATTAAAAAGCATGTATTAAAGATCAGTTTTTTTTGGTTGTTTTCCAATGTATTGAAAGCTGCCCTGTAGGGAGACTTCATGCGAGAGCGCGATTCTTCGACGTCGAGGGCGCGGCGTTGGAATCCACTGCGAGGAAGTCCCGAGCGGGAGCGCGATTCTGGAGCATGTCGCACGGAGGTCCACCGCGAAACCGCGAAACCGCGATGTCCATAAGATGCGCGGAGGTATCAGGCGGAAGCCGTTGAATCCTCATTTCGAAAGAACCACTGTTGTTGATTTTTCCCTGCCTGGTGCACACTTAGTTTTTTCAATTGAATTGCTCCTCCCGGGGCTCGTTCCTTGTTTTTTGTATGACGGAAAAGCTTGGTGCTTAAATTGCCCCACGGGTGCCCAGGTCACAACACCAACGGCTCCCGCTTGATATTTTTCCTCACGATTGATTTTTGAAATCGCGCTCTCACGCGGGACTTCCTCATAAGTTTGCAGAAATCGCGCTCTCCCGCGGTACGTTTTCACAATGTATTGCGGCGCCGTGCCCCCAAGACTCAGAATTACGCTGTCGCTTCGGATTTCCTGGTGATTTACGTGGGAATCGCGCTATCGCTCGAAACTTCCTCCATGATGGATTGACGCTTCAGCGACTCGCCTGCTCGACCTGGCCGTCTGGGCCCGCCCGCCCGACCTGCCCGTTAGGGTCCGCCCGCCCGACCCACCCGTCTGGTTCTGCCGCTTGTTCTTCTGCTCCTAACCCTCCTGCAAATCCCTCTCGTGCTCCATCCTTCTCATTCCCTCTTGTCTCTTCCCTCCTCCCTTCCCCTGTTTTAGGGGCTGCGCTAACTACACGTGGCAGAGCCGGAAGATGCATCCCCAAAGGGGGGGGAGGGCGATCGAAAAAGAAGAGGGCGGGTATCGAGGGTTTGGGATATACGTGTTGAATAGCATGCGAGCAGATAAGAGCGACTAGTCTTACATGTATTGTTGAACATTATTTATTCTAAAGAATAATTATTGTTGGGCCCCCTGGTGCGCGCCCCCCCTGCGCCGCCTAGGCCGCAGCTACATTTTCATCATTTTCGTGAGGAAGCCTCAGAAAAGAGGGTGTGTACAGGATCCGGTTGTTTTGTTGTAATCCGCTTTCCCTTGCAAAAAACAATAGAAAATGACATTTCTTGTTCTAATATAATCAAATTTCAAGAATCCCTTGCAAAAAATAAGGTAAAGTGGACATTCGCGCGCGCAAGACGAAATCCTTCCAAAACCTTAGTGTTCGCAGCGATTTTAACATAAAAACATCAAAAAACCAATGGTTTTTCAACAAAAAAATGTCAAAATCTCATCCCGCGCGCTCTTGCGGATTCGTAGGAAACCCAACACTTTTTAAACATTTCTGTCAAACGGGCTTTTGCGAGCAACTTTTTCGAACTTCTGCGACAACGGTTGCGCACCTGCCAGGGCCATCATCCCTGTCAAATAATACCATGCGGGACACATTCGTTTTTTCTTCGCGCGCGCACGCCGAAATCTCCAAAAACCATTGGGCTTCTTAAGAATTTTAGCACCGCGCATCATAAAATCACACGAATCGCACCGTAGGTCCTCGAAAAACACCTGCACGACTTTTCAAAATTTCCACCCGCGCGCGCTGTCCGAATCCTAAAAAAAACAATGGTTTTCCAACATTTATGTTACATGAGCTCGCGCGAGCTACTTTCGCACGCTCTTGCAACGGGGTTCGCGCGCCTGCCAGGGGCCACAATCCCTTGCGGTTGCGCCATAGGTTGCGCCCTCGGCCGCCGATACGTATTCCCGCCCCTCCTTCCGTTCTCTCTTCTCTCCTTTCCTCCTTGTCCTGCTCCTCCTCCTCCTCCTCCTCCGGCGGGGGGCGTGAGGATCCGGCATCGCTCACAACCATCGGGACAACCATCGGGACAACCATCGGAACAACCATCGGGACAACCATCGGGACAATCATCGGGACAGTCATCGGGACAACGATCGGGACAAGCACAACCATCAGGACAACCATCGGGACAATCATCGGGACAACGATCGGGACAACCACAACCATCAGGACAACCATCGGGACAACCATCGAGACAACCATCGGGACAACCATCGATCTATCCTCTCTCTCTTGTGTATTCCCACATCCCTCAGGAATTTGCCCTAAAGATGTGATCAACTATCTTGTGAGTACGTATCATGTGTATCATGTGTATCATGTACCATATGCATCATATGCAACAGATGTTCTGTGGAAGGCTTAACAACTTCTGTGGGTTAACAAGGCTTAACAACTTCTGTGGGTGTACGAACGTAGGCTTAACAACTTCTGTGGGTGTGTACTCCACGCCAGTGTAGTAGCCACGGTCGTCCGCAGGCCACGAAGTGAAGTGTCCGAACGTCATAGGGCGGGAAGCTGGGTGTGGGTGGTGGCGAAGAGTCGTGTGGATATTTGGTAGAGCTTGCACTGCCCCCCCACAAAGTGGGGGTATTGGCTGGCGTCGCATGAAAACCCTGGCACTGGTGAGAACACTGAGCGTTCGGGTAAAGTGATTACTGTTGTTGTTGTTGCTGCTGTAAACCGGGGCCAGAGGCACAGTTAGAGGCTCATTACTTCCTTGCTAATCGTACAGACAAGCTGCAAGCCCTGGGGGGGCATATCAAGTCTAGACGCTTCGCGTATCCCCACCAGCGCGCCCTGATGATCCCATGGGAGGCCTCCCCATGTACTTGAGACCCATCGACGATGCAGACGTCACAAGGGACGAGCCAGCACCAGATAAGATCACACGAGTGCAGAAGACGCTGGGAGGCGCGTTCAATGGGGCATGGAGCGCCTGGGTCAGAAAGGCAACCTATAGGAAAGGGAGCGCCTGGGCCAACATCAAGTCCGACCCCAGGCGAAACACGGTACAGCAGTGCGATGATTTCCTCCAGGCATGGAGCAAAATGGGATACGACGCCTACAGGATGGACAGAGAGTACCAGCTCCACGTCGACCGGCCAAGCGTCATGGAGAAGCAGCGCAGACTCACGCAGCGCGACGCCAGAGTGCGCACTGCCGACGCGCCCATCGGAAGCGGACGCTCACCCCCATGGGCCGACGAGGTCGAGGAGGCTGCAAAGACCCCCCTATGGTCCACTGAAGACAGGGCTGCCGCACGGACAGGTGCATCTGGATCGGCAGCACCCTGGCGCACATGGCAGTCCTGGGACGAGTGGGACCATCAGCGAGACACATGGACCGACACGGATTGGAAGGCCAAGGGGAAACGGTCCTCCCCCAGAGGTGAAACCCACCACGCAAACAAGCGTCAGCGGGGATGGGACTTCTGCCCCAAGTGATCGCGGCATTGCCTGGCCGCTGGTGCCCACCCCCTCCCCCCGGTCGGGGGTGTCGGCCCGCCTTGTCTGGGGCCATTCGCTGCGCGTGCTACCCGCTTCCCCCCCGCCTGCTCGTCCGTCCCCTCCCCTGCTTCCCGTAGAGGATGGCCCGCGCAGCCTGTCTGTGGCTCAAACCTTTTCTTCCACCAGAACATGTCGATTCTCAGAGTTGCTACTCGGCCCGTCATGGAGCGCAACGCGTGCTTCCTGGACAATAGCGATCTTGGGCAGCTGGGAACAACCTCCCCCTCCCTCTACAAGGTGGTCTCCGTTGCGCTGACCCTGTGGGCCGTCTGGGGCCCCGCAGCTCCGGGCGGAGCCCGCTGGGTTGGCAGCCCCGTGGTCCTCAACCGGCCCTTTGCCTCGCACAGCGACGCAGGGATTGGGGGCTGAGGACAACGTGATGTGTCAGTCCCCTACGGTCCAGCTTCCCTCGTGGTTGCTCCTGACCTTGATGGGGGCAGGTTTGACCGCAGCGCCAGGCCTTGGCCTTAATACCCCCGTGCTACCTTTTATGGGGCAGAGGTGCGCCAATACCCATGCGCTGCGTACTAATTAGACAGCCCACGCTGGTCTCATGGTTCCATCCTGGACAGTGGGACGGTGGCTGAAATAATCCACCCCCCGCGTTCCCCTTTAGACTTGATTCCCGCGGGACAAGGGTCCGTCTATGCCCCCCCCTCCGGGGCACTTACTTTGGATGACTGGGAATGTTGGCCAGAGGCCCACCCCACGCGCTCCACCTTATTTTACCTCTCATCATTTTGTGCGGCTCTTGCTGCGCCCCCGTCCAAGTGTGCCCCGCCTGGGTGCACTGCAAGTTGACGGACCATCTCAGTTTGGTGGCCTTGGTCACGACCGACGTGCCACTTCACGTGGTCACACCTCACGTGCATCCTCCAGGCTGCGCTGCTCTGGGCAAGTGACAGCGCAGTCCCCCGCCGAGGTCTGGCGCTTTGTGCCCCCGCGGTCGCTGAGGACCCTCCGCAGGGAGCGGTGGAGGGATCACAGAGGCCACTCTGCCCACGCAGCTTCGACATTGGCGTTGCCCCTCCCTCCTCCTCCTCCGTCTATTCACTGGATTGTGCGGCTATCGGCTGCGTCTCCCCTCCTCCTCCTCCTCCTCCTCTTGTGCTGATACGGCGCGCAGTGCCGCACGAATTCCCCCCTACCGACCCGCTCCACTGGAGCGCTCGGGCATCCATGGGCACTTGGGGGCTCACTGGCAGGGCTCCGAGGTGCGTTCGGACAGCGCGGCTGCCATGTGATGATCTGGGCAGCCAGGGTCTGCGGCAGTCTGTCCCCGCCGGCACGGACTCCTCCAGCCCCTGGAGCGGGCGCGGTTCGCCCGCGTGGACTGGGAGCGGTTCGCGGCGCTTCAGGTGCTGGGCTACGGTATGGTGCAGCCCGGCGCGCCACCCCGCTCCGGCCCCACCTGGGGCCGGACCTGAGGTGAGCGCTGTCCTGACAAGTGGTTCATCCTTTGGCAGGTCGCCGTTGTTCCCCCGTCAGGTCCGCCCCTGCTACCCCGGTAGACGCTCGCATCTTTGTGCCCCCGTCCCCCGTGGCGGATAAGCTGCCTGCGTTGTGCGCCGACGACTTGGTTGTCTCGCTTCCCACGGCGGGCGCCGCCTTCGAGCTCTTGCTACTGCACAAGTGGTATATCCTTTGGCAGTGCTTCTCGGCCCCCCCGCAGGGTGGTCCGTGGTTCTCGACCAACGCTTGCAGCTGTATCCCCCCGGCTTTCAGAGTCAGGCAGTTGCAGGTTGTGGGCTCGGAAGACAGGGCCGACGTTCCCTTGCATAGGTCGGACGCTCGTGCCCGAGTACTTCCAGGAGCCCTTGTGAGTGAGGTGTTCCTCGGTTCCCCCCTCTACTGTCCTCGCGTGCCCTCGCGCCCGCCGCCTTTCCCCGCTCCTTCGCCTCCTCGTCGTGTTGGATGGTGCGGCCTCACTGGCCCCTCCGTGCTGCCACAACGCGGCGTGACACGCGCCCTTACTCGCTTGTCGGTACGGACTGAGCTGGCGCCACTGTGCGACTTCTCCTCCGTCAGTTTCCTTCTGATGCCTGCGTCCCCGCTTCCGGGTCGCCTGCATCTTAATGGGGGGCATTTTGTCCCTGGCACGTGCGGTAGCTGCGTCGGCCTATGCGCCGTCGCCGCTAATCATCTCGCCCTGTGCCCCAGCCGAGACCGTCCCGCTTCCTGGATCTGTCCTTGGAGCCGCCAATCAACAAAAAAACAAAAAATATTCCCACCTGCCTCGTTTACTTCTGGCGCCTGGCGCGACAAGGTAAAATTCGTTTGCCTTCTCGATGGTCTCGCCCCTGGAATGGTTGCACTTCAGTCGCCTGGCACACCTGGCACCTCTTGCAGCTCTGCCTTCAGTCCCTGGCGCCACTCCTCGGCGCCCCTCGGCGGCAGTTTCGGTGGCCGTTAGTTCGTGGGCTTAGGTAATTTGGGTTTGGCTCGTAGCCCGGGCTGACTTCGGACGCCTCTTGCGCTTCCGCTTGCGGCCGCAACGGAAAAGTATCCCCACCAGCCCATGCAGAAACGATGTCCGTGCGAGTTGAGGTGATCAGGGAAGTGCAGGAGCAAAGAAGGGGACGGCCGAACCGTGCTAAGGAGGGAGGAGGAGGGGGAGGAGATGGATGAGGCTGGACGGATGCATGAGGAAGTGGGGAGAAGGAAAATGAATAGGATGAGGAGGAAGAGGAGGGGGAGGAGGCGGAGGAGGAGGAGAAGGAGGAGGAGGAAAAGAAAGAGTAGCTGGAGGGCTCCGAGGGCACTTGAAACCGTCTTGGGGCCGTCTTGAGACCTCTTGGATGTGTGTCGGAGGTTATATAGGGCCATCTTGTGGTATATCGGGCGACCTTGGAGGCCATTTTGGGCTCTATAAGGCCCTTTCGGAACCATCTTGGGCCAAAAAGGACCCTCTGCCACCTCGCGGGGAGCTCGTCCAGACCCAGGGAGGGTGGGGGGGAGGTAAACCTACCGAACAGGGAAAGGAAGAGGTTGGAAAAGGAAGCGCCCTAGACCATCTGCGCCCAGAGGGCTGGTGGGATTAAGCAAATAACATGGGCACCGAACGGGGGGATCACCAATAATCATTCGTCAGGAATGAGAAGTCAAGAACAGTAATCCACCGCTGCAGCCCAGTTCAGCCACACACCCTGGGACAGTGTAAGACCTTTTCGACTTCCCCATTAACATATTTACATATACCTATATCGATGTGTTTGTATGTTTAAACATGAATGTTTCCGCCTTGTTCGCCGCCCTCCCAGGCGCATGTGGGGTAATCGCTCTCACTGTAGATTGGCTCACTTGGTTCCTACAGCTCTCGACCGTACCCTTATTCTAATGCATCAAAACTGTACATATGTATGTATGTGTGTATGTGCGTATGCATGTCTGTATGTATGTGCGTATCTACATGAACGTATACATAGTTTCAGAGTGTTCGTGTTCGTTCCAATTCTTGCCTTGCGTACCTCCGCAGCAGTCGGGTGGTGAGCACCACATGACACGCACCGGGTGCTTCGATCAGCCATATTGGCACCATTGTACATGGGCATGCATTGAGTCTTTGTGGATACCAGCGTGGCAGTGCATGCAGTGGCCTTTTCGGTCCATCCCGCCAGCGTGCTTGGCTCGTGGCCCATCATGGCCTTCTTGGAAGCTTCTTGGGGTCTCTCGGTCAGGCTTATCGGGGGCTTCGTGGATGTTTCTGGGGTGCCTCTTGGAGCCCTCCTGGGGGCTTCTGGAGCCCTCGTTGGGACGCGCCTCGAGGGCCTGTGGCGGTCTTGGGGGCCGTCTTGGGGGCGAGGGTTCATGGGTCCCCTTCGCGTTCCTCTTGGGTACCCCCTCTCGTGGCTCTCTTTGGGGGCCCCTCTTGTGGCCTCTTTGGGGGCCTCTTGGGCTCCTCTTGTGGTCGCGGGGGCTCCTGGGGCCATCTCAGGGCATGTTGGCCTTTTTACCTAACAGCGAAGACTGATAGGTTTCTAATGGTCTCACCAGAAAGCATCTTGACTCCTCAGGGGGGTCTGGGCAGATGCCGGACGGGTGCCGGGGAGAATCCGCGGAAGTCGTGTTAAGCAAACAGTTACACACTTCGTGGTCTTCGAGGTCCCAGAACTCCATTCCTGGGCATGATTTTGAATGCCCGGAGCCAACTGTAGGCCACTTCGTGGTCTTCGAATTCCCAGAACTCCATTCCTGGGAATGATTTTGAATGCCCAGAGCCAACTGTAGGCCACTTCGTGGTCTTCGAGTTCCCAGAATTCCATTCTTGGGCATGATTTTGAATGCCCGGAGCCAACTGTAGGCCACTTCGTGCTCTTCGAGTTCCCAGAACTCCATTCCTGGGCATGATTTTGAATGCCCGGAGCCAACTGTAGGCCACTTCGTGTTCTTCGAGTTCCCAGAACTTCATTCCCGGGCCACATTTTGAATGCTGAGGCAGGCTGAGGCTGAGGCAGGCTGAGGCTGAGGCAGGCTGAGGCTGAGGCTGAGGCTGAGGCTGAGGCTGAGGCTGAGGCTGAGGCTGAGGCTGAGGCTGAGGCAGGCTGAGGCAGGCTGAGGCTGAGGCTGAGGCTGAGGCTGAGGCTGAGGCTGAGGCTGAGGCAGGCTGAGGCTGAGGCTGAGGCAGGCTGAGGCAGGCTGAGGCTGAGGCTGAGGCTGATGCAGGCTGAGGCTGAGGCAGGCTGAGGCTGAGGCCGAGGCTGAAGGCAGACTGAGGCTGAGGCTGAAGCAGCTGAGGCTGAGGCTGAGGCAGGCTGAGGCTGAGGCTGAGCAGGCTGATGCTGAGGCAGGCTGAGGCTGAGGCTGAGGCTGAGGCAGGCTGAGGCTGAGGCAGGCTGAGGCTGAGGCTGAGGCTGAGGCTGAGGCAGGGCTGAGGCTGAGGCTGAGGCAGCTGAGGCTGAGGCTGAAGCAGGCTGAGGCTGAGGCTGAGGCAGGCTGAGGCTGAGGCTGAGGCAGGCTGATGCTGAGGCAGGCTGAGGCTGAGGCTGAGGCTGAGGCTGAGGCAGGCTGAGGCTGAGGCAGGCTGAGGCAGACTGAGGCTGAGGCAGGCTGAGGCTGAGGCTGAGGCTGAGGCTGAGGCAGGCTGAGGCAGAGGCTGAGGCAGGCTGATGCTGAGGCAGGCTGAGGCTGAGGCTGAGGCTGATGCAGGCTGAGGCTGAGGCAGGCTGAGGCTGAGGCCGAGGCTGAAGGCAGGCTGAGGCTGAGGCTGAAGCAGGCTGAGGCTGAGGCTGAGGCAGGCTGAGGCTGAGGCTGAGGCAGGCTGAGGGCTGAGGCTGAGGCTGAGGCTGATGCAGGCTGAGGCTGAGGCAGGCTGAGGCTGAGGCCGAGGCTGAAGGCAGACTGAGGCTGAGGCTGAAGCAGGCTGAGGCTGAGGCTGAGGCAGGCTGAGGCTGAGGCTGAGGCAGGCTGATGCTGAGGCAGGCTGAGGCTGAGGCTGAGGCTGAGGCTGCAGGCTGAGGCTGAGGCAGGCTGAGGCTGAGGCCGAGGCTGAAGGCAGACTGAGGCTGAGGCTGAAGCAGGCTGAGGCTGAGGCTGAGGCAGGCTGAGGCTGAGGCTGAGGCAGGCTGATGCTGAGGCAGGCTGAGGCTGAGGCTGAGGCTGAGGCTGAGGCAGGCTGAGGCTGAGGCAGGCTGAGGCTGAGGCCGAGGCTGAAGGCAGACTGAGGCTGAGGCTGAAGCAGGCTGAGGCTGAGGCTGAGGCAGGCTTTGGCTGAGGCTGAGGCAGGCTGAGGCTGAGGCAGGCTGAGGCTGAGGCTGTGACTGCGACTGCCGTTGCCGCTGCGACTGTCATCGCGAATGCGACTGCGACTGCGAGAACAGCAGAATTCTACAACCGGATTCTCACCCGAATCTCAAGGGGAATGCTTCCAGATATGCTCCCACACCTCGCTGTCAGGCTGCTCTGCCGGGATAAACAGCCTCCCCTCGGCGCTTCCGAAGCCTCGTGGGAGGTCGCGCGGGCCGAACCAGGAGGGCGCCAGCCAGGCACATGCGAGGTGGTGGCGCACATCCGGCCCCTGGGTCAGGGGCACCTCGCCCGCAGACTCGCGGAGGCTGTAGAGGTCGAGAGGCAATGCTGCGGACGATCGCTCTCCCCTCGCCCGCTTCCCCGGCACGGTGCCGGACTACAGGGCCTCTGTCTTCCTCTGCGCCTTCCTCCGACTTCGGGAAGCTCTCGCTCAGGAGCTCGGGGGCGGGAGCCGGCACGGCCCTCGCGACGGGGGCGGGAGGCCAGGGCGAGGAGGCCCGGACGTGGCAGCGCCGGTTCCTTGCCGGAGTCGTGGCTCGAGAGACTGTCGCATAGCTGGCGCCGTGTTCCGAACATCGGCACCCTTTGTGCACCTACACTCACTTCGTGGGCTTCGCGATGGCGTACCGTGCGGCCCTGCTGGCGGTGCCGCGCGCTCCCGGGCGCCTACTCTTGATGGCGGGCTCGGCGGCGCGTCCGGTGGGGAAGTGAGAGTTCAGAGGAGGAGAGGGTACCGATGCCGTTGCCCTGTCTGCCCGTTTTTCTTTTTGTTCGGCCTCCTGGGAGGCCCTCGTCGCCACTGCTGGATTCACCTCGAGATTCTGCTCAGAGCGCACCCCAGGAGAGGTCGGGAGTTTAGCAGTATCGGTATTTTCTGGCTTCCCCAAGACGGAGTTTCGGGTTCGACGTTAAAGACTTTCGGGCGTTTTCGTCGGTTCTCGGCTGTTTTCCAGCCTCGGGATGCGTTCCAGCAGCTGCGCCTCGCCGAGAGCGTTCATAGGGGGCCCATCTCGTCCCGAATCCGCCGCAGACCCGAACCATGACCCGAAAGCCAGGCGAAGAGAATCATTGAGGGAGTAGGCCTTCTCAGAAGGCGGCGGGGCTTCTCAGAGGCCCTCCGGCCTTTGAGAAGCCGTCTATGTTTTCGGGGAAGGCTTTAGAACATTCTCAAGAGGCTGGATGTCTGCCGAGCCTTCTGAGCAGGCCCACCCCCTCTGCATGCCCCCCTGGGCTCGCCGCCAGTGATCATGAGCTGACAGCCACCACCTATTCCTATGCACCCTATGCACGCCCTAGATTTCTCGGTGGAATTCCGGGGCGGGGGCTATGTGTGCGTCCTTGCTCGAGCGGGAGCCCCCCTCGGGGTCCGACAATTCGTTAGCGCCTTCATCGCCTTGCCCATCCCCGTTCCTCCTCCGTTACATGTTTGAGTGCGCGTTGATCTTTCATCACTTGAGGTGGCGGCGATGTGCTTCACCATCTTGTCGTGTGCGTCTGCGCGCGTCTGCGCGCGCGCGCGTCGTCGGCTCTGGAGATGCGGAGGCGTTTGCCGCTTCTGCGCTCGACGGATGCCTCCGTGTTCCGCCCGGGCCCTCTCTCCGAGCCATGCTCTTCGACGGTTGCACCAAGGGGGGGGTTGCAGGAACAGCCGAGGGCAGCTATCCGATCCATCGTCTCGTCACCGAGCTGCCCCTCGCCCCCTCCCCATGCCCTCTCCGCACTCTGCCACAAAAATACATACGCAGACACCCACCGACGGATTGCTCCTGGGTCCCAGGGGAGGTTGACGGCGTATAAATCACCACTGAGAGCCAGCGACTTTATACACCGTCGCCCTCCCTGAAGGTGCATGCAGAATTCGTCAGAGGGAGTCTGAATAGATGTGTGTATGTATGTATTTGTATTTATAATATAAAGATGTTTGTGTACATGCATATATGTATGCATACATATCTATATGTGTATATTTATGTGTATATATATATACCCATGGACTACGCACTGACCGCCCCCTCCCATACTGTGTGCTCTTCGGTCGCGGGGCCGCCTCACGCGCCGAAGGTGCTGCCCTCGTCCTGCTCCGCCATCTCGTACATCCACAGCCACACGGCGTCCACGCGCGACGTCGCCAGGGATTGCCCCCGTCCCTGGCACGCGAGGAGGAGGATGATGATGATGAGGAGGTGGAGGAGGAGGAGGAGGAGGAGGAGGGGAAGGAGGAGGAGGAGGAGGAGGAGGAGGAGGAGGAGGAGAGGCGAAGGAGGCGGAGAGGAGGAGGAGGAGGAGGAGGAGAGGAGGAGGAGGAGGAGGGAGGAGGAGGAGGAGGAGGAGGAGGATGCAGTGGGTTCCCTCCGCCAAGCCGGGCGCCATCTCCTTCCCTTGCCCCCCTTCCTCCCCGCCGGGCCGCCTCCCCCCTCCCCCCCTTCCTTCCATGGAGCCTGCGGCGCCGCCCGGAGGCCAGGCCCGGCCCCGGTCGCCGCCGCGCCAGCAAGGCGCCTGTGCCTGGCGTGCCTCTGGGCGCCGTCCGGTGCAGGCGCCGACGGCGCCGGCCGGGGTCTGGGGACACCGCCGCCACGGGCGCGGCCGCCGCCCCCGTGCTGCGACCGAGGCGTCCCCGTGCGCCGGGCTCCGGCGCCGCACGGGGAGGGCTCGATGGTCTCCCACCGCTGGCCGACGGCGGGCGGCCGGAGCCGGGCCCAACGCCATCTCTTCTGCATCGCTGGGCTCGGCGCGTGCGGGAAAAAGGCGGCATGGGCATGGGCGATGATGCGGCTGGGAGCCCAACGCCACCATTTGCGGCGCTGAGCCCAGCGCGTACGAGGAGGGCAGCTGCAACGCCGGGGGCAGCGCGGGCGAGAAGGGCGGCCACGGGCCGCCTGCCGTGCGCTGCAGAGCGAGGTGTGGACGGCGATGCTCGAGCCCGACTTCATCTACAATGCAATCTGGTGTCAGCGCGTGCGCGGACAGCGAGCGTTTGCAGCGGGCCGTGGCGAGGCGCGGCCGCGGCGGCGGAGGCGGAGCAGCAGAGGTGCGCGCCCGAGCTGCGGGCTGGGCCCGTCGAGGAGGAAGGAAGCTGCGGGAGGCGGCAGGAGGCGCCGCCTCCGGACGGGGCCCGGTGGCCCTTGAGGCCCATGCCCGGGAGGCACGCGGCGGGGCGCGCTGGGCTTCTCCGCCTCACGCTGCCTCCCTCCCCCTCCCTCCGCCCCCTCCGGCTCGCCTCGCCTCGCCCCCTGCCCCGCGGCCCCCTCGACCGAGACGAGGGGTCTCGCCCTTGGCCGCTTGATCTGCTTCTCCGGCGTTGTTCTCGGTCTCCTCCCTCCTGCGCTGCTCGCCCGCATCGAGATCCCCCCTTTCTCTCCCCTCCTGCGCCGTCCTCGTCCGCGCCTCGCCCTTGGCCGCATGATCTTCCTCTGCGCTCCGTTCCACCCCTCCCCTCTCCCTGCCTCCTGCTTGGTCCTGGATCTGCTCCCGGCTGCGCTGCCCGTCATCGTTCAGCTCCCCTCCCCATCCCGGCTTTCAGCACTCGGAAGTCACGGAGGCCAGGGGCCCGCCCAGGGCAGCAGGGGGTCGCCGTCGTCGGGCGAACCCGGCGGCGCGGCTTCCTGCGCCCGGCGACGGGCATCCGTGGCCGTATTGCGTGGAAGTAGGGAAGACCTGGGGGATGATGGCGGGGAAGAGCAGGAGGAGGAGGAGGAGGAGGAGGAGGAGGAGGAGGAGGAGGAGGAGGAGGGGGAGGAGGAGGAGGCCAATTTCCTGGGCCTGGCCAGCGCGTCGTGCATGGTCATGCCCTGGGCGGGCCGCCGCGGGCGGGTGGTCTTGGCCTCGTCTGCCCTCTCCCCGCCCCCCCATCTCGCAAGCCTCCCGAGTGCATGTTGGCCGGAGGGGCCGCTCGGCCAGCCCGTGGAGCAGCCGCGCGCCAGCAGCGTGGGGGACGAGACGGCCGATCGCAGGCCACAGCTGGTCAGGAGGCGTTGGCATCACATGCGGTAGCAAAAAGAAGCACAGAACGACCGAATCTTGGCAGCGCATTCTATATCCAAAAGTGCGGGGGGCTGGCCGCATCATGCTGCCGCACGTTGGGGACCCGTGGCAACATGCCCACTGGTGGTGCCCGCCTCCTTGTCTCTGGCTCCCGCTCCGGCCCGTGTTCTGCGCACGTGCCCGAAGGCGTCCTTGAGGGACGTCTGCGCCTGGCGTTTGTTGCCCCCCCCCCCTCTGTCTTGGCCCGTCCCTGGTGCCCTCTGCCTTTCCCCGCCCTGGCTGTGTCCTGGCCCCCCTCGCCCCCTGGTGGCCGTCCGTCTCGGCCTGTCCAGAGCTCCCTGCCTTGCCCCCCGCGCCCTCGGCCTGCTCCCCGCTCCTCCCAGCTGCTCTTAGGTCGGGCATGTCCCCCCCCTGCAGGCGACAAATTCGCCCCAACATGCTCAAGCGTGTCCAAGAATAGTCAAAACATCGTCCCTGGACCATGTCTGGACTATTTTTGGATACTCCTCCTCCTGTGGAGGGACGAGCCCGACTGAAATGTGGTCCCACGGGCTGGGGCACTGCCGAGACACAACGAGGGCCAAGTCCGCGGCGTCGTGCGAACGGGCCGCCGGCCTGGCAGGCCTGGCTTCCCCGACGGCGTCTCCACGGAGTGCCGTCGTGGGCGGCCACCTCTGTGGGGAGCCTGGGTGTCAGGCAGCCCGCAACGAAGAACTGGTCCCAGGGAATGGGTCGAGACCTCTGGGGGTCCACGTCGTGAACAGAAGCACGACGTCGGGGGTCTGGAAGGGCTGCTGGGGAAGGCCTGTCTGGCCTCCGCCCTCCGCCGGGGAGGAGGAGGAGGAGGAGGAGGAGGAGGAGGAGGAGGAGGAGGAGGAGGAGGAGGAGGAGGAGGAGGAGGAGGAGGAGGAGGAGGTGCTGTGGCAGGAGCCGCCCTGTGGCAGCGCCGAGTGAGGACACAGTCCCAGAATGCCGACGATCCGATCTTTCCCGCCAGCGGCTTTCCCTCGCTGTCGGCGGAACCATAACAGACTGATCCAGCACGCTAAGAGTTACCCCGGCAAGCCAAAGATCACATCGGCGGATGTCAGGGGACTGTTTCTCGAGGGTCCGGTGATGAGCGGGGCCACTGGGCCCGCCCGCCCCTCCCGTCCCCGGATAACTGGACCTCGTCGGTGGCGCAGGTCCGAAGGGGGTGCGCAGTGTACTGGTGCGCGCGGGCATACGTGGGGCCGCCCAGAGCGACAAGGTCAGATTCCTCGTCCTCCTCCTCCCCCCCCCCCTCCCCGCACGGCCCTGTGCTTGGTCAAGTGGTCGAAATGGTCCTCCCCCTCCTCCTCCTCCTCCTCCTCCTCTCCTCCTCCTCCCCTCTCCTCTTCCTCTTCCTCCCTCCTCCTCCTCCTCCCCTCCTCCTCCTCCCTCCTCCTCCTCCTCCTCCTCCTCCTCCGCCTCCTCCCCCTCCTCCTCTCCGAAGAGTCGAAAGCAGTATCCAGGGGTGGCGGGCGGGCCCCCCCAGGGCTGGCGCAGGGGACGGGCCCAGCGAGGATCAGGTGCAGCGGATGGGGGCGGGGTGGGCTCCGGGGGCCTGTCCCCGAATCGCCCATTGGTCGCCGACAGGGGCCTGATAGCCCACTCCGCTTCAGAAGGTGGGCTCTCGCTGTCGGAGGCCCCTCGCCGATCGATCGGCGATGTGTCGTCGATTCCAGGGCGATGGCTCCCCCCCTGAGCGGGTCCCCCTCTGTCGTTCGCCCTCAGGGGAGGGGTGCACGGGCGAGGGAGCGAGACCAACGTCGGAGGTCGTTTGGAACAGGCTGTCCAAGTCACGGTTTTGAGCGAGTT
>CAUYUJ010021548.1:0-32500 GCA_963575745.1 Prorocentrum cordatum | reverse complement strand
AAGGACGCGGCCGCCAAGGCCATAGTCGCCCTGCAAGATCAGCAGGAGGCCGTCCCTTGTTCTGGAGAAGGAGTTGGCTGCGGCCAAGGAGGAGGCTGCCAGGGCCCTTGGAGCCTCCACCGCGCCGCCCAAACTGGACCTCGGGCCCCTCTTGGAGCAGCTCAAGCAGCTGCAAGCAGGTGCTGGCCAGGGGACCACTGTGGAGTCTGTCTCCGCGTAGTCACCAAGGTTATCACGGAGCTCGCCAAGCAGCAGCAGACGGCAGCAGCGCCCGAGCCAGCCCCCGCCACTCCCAGCGGAGGGGTGCAGGCCGCCGATGGTGCAGGAGCGGCCGTTGCAGGCGCTGATGTGACCGACGGAACCATGGGTGACGACAGTGGTGATTTCAGTGAGCATCTCCAGGGCGACGATCCTGGAGGTCTCCTGGCAGGGGCAGCCAGCCCTGAGGAGCGCAAGCGGCTCTTGGATGCACTGGAGATCCTGCGTGCTGAAGCCAAGAAGAGGAAGACGGGTCTTTAGTGCCACTCGTCAGCGGCGTTCCTGGGTGGGCCTCGCGGTGAACGCCAACGCATATTCTACCTTCGAGGCCTTCCTTGATCGAGCGGAGATTCGTCGGGCAGATTTTTTGTCGCTGTACAAGAGACACACCTTTCTGTGGAGCGCAGCAGTGAGGTGGCAGCGAGGTTGGCACGGCTTGGTTGGTATGCGCACGCAGCCCCTGCCGAAGGAGCAGGGCCAGGGCTTCAAGGGCATGGAGGTCTGCTTCTGCTATCGCCGCGCGTGCACGGCATGGGGGAGTTCGAGGGGATCGGCAGCTCGGTCATTGCCGTCGGGCGCGCTACCTTCGTGCACCACTCAGGGTTCTGCTCAGGTGGTGTTGTGCTGGCTACTGTGTATCTGCGTGCGGGTGAAGGGCTGTCGTGCGCCAACGAGACCATCCCGCGCAAGGTGGCGGCCAAGCTGCATGTCCTCGGCCGACCGTTCATCGTTGCGGAGGCTTCAACATGGAGCCTGCCATGTTGGAGCGGTCCTCCTTTCTCGAGCTGAGCGGCGGGCGCGCGATTGCGCCGAGCACAGGTGCGTGCAACTGGCCGAGAATGTCATTGACTACTTCGTGGTGTCCAAGCAGTTTCTTGGAGCCCACGCTGGGGCATTACAAGATTGGGAGTTCGGGCCCCATCGCCCAATCAGGCTCACCATTGACGGCGCGCAGATCGACGACTGGGTTCTGGTCATGCGTGCCGCCAAGGATCTTCCCAGTCCCTTTCCAGCTGGTTGCAGCACGCGCGACTTCGCTGAGGATTGGCGTGCGCTGCAGGGTGTCGCGGGGAACGTGGACGCGGCTTGGAAGCACTTCAGCGGCGTTGTTGAGCATTATTTGTATGACTTTGCCGGCCAAGACCTTGGCAAGTCTGGTGGGCGCGGCCGTGGGCCTGAGTTGGCCTGGGCGAGAGCGCGCCCGCCCTCGGCGCCGCGCATTCCCAAGGTACGCAAGCCTTCGATATGGCTGAAAGGAGTGGCGCTGGCTGCAGCGGACGGCGTCAGTGATGATCCCATTCGGCGTGCACGGGGCCATCGAGCTCTTGATCGTAGGCAGAGGCGCCCCCCCGGCAGCGATTGGTGCCAGGTGGTCGCCTTCCTATGTCGTGCGCGAGCATGCGTGTGCGAAGTCGGTGCGGAGTGCCCCGCGGTGAGCACCGAACAGACTGCCGACGACGACGTGGCGGCCGACGTGAAGGAATCCAAGGCGCGTTTCGGCGACTGGATCGATGCGCAGGCTGCGGTCGGAGGTGCTGCGCTGCGTGCTTTTCGCGAAGGTGCCTGCCGTGAACGCGTCGGCGATCCCGGGGGCTCGGCGAGATGGAGGCAGTGAGGGCGTTGGTTGCCGAGTGGACGGAGTACGTCGGCAGCGCCGCCGCAGTTGCGCAGGCCTGAAGGCCTGGGCGAGCGACCATAGACCAGCTGCGACGAGCGCGTGCTACATTCAAGGTGCGTGGAGGGCGGATCTTCGACAGCGTCAATCCCCGTGGCGTTGGCGCGCTCGACTGTGCTGGGCTTGAGGCCTTGGCTGACTTGATTGTCTCGGTTGACGCGCGGTGCTGCTGGCCTGAGTTTACCGGCAAACTTGCGTTTCTACCGAAGCGAGAGGACGGGGTGCGACCCATCGCCCTCCTTGTTGCGCTGGTGCGGGTGCGCGGGGAGCCGAGGCGGCCCGTCGCCGAGAGGTGGGGAGCGGCCCGCGATCGCAGCTACTGGGGGGCGTCCGCTGGCACGAGTTGTGACCGAGCAGTGTGGCAACAGTTGGTCTGGAGTGAGTGGGTCGCGGTGGAGTGTGATGAAGGCCCGAGTGCTGACTGGGCCACTGCTGCGTTGCTTCCGGGCCCGTGGAAAGCGCTTGAGCAATTGAGGCATGCTAACTTGCTGAGGTTGGCCCAGACGTATGCCTTCCCTCTGTGGTAGTTGAAGATGCAGCTTGGTATCTCTCTACACACACATATATATATATATATAGATATACACGCACACCGAGGCTCGGGCGCTGGTGCTAGACGGTGCAGTATCGGACCTGGTCTATCTGCACCAGGCAGTCTTAGCTGGCGACTCGTTCGCCACTACCTTAATGAAGCTGCAGCTCACCGGGTCGGCTGATCGCATGCAGCAGTTGTGTCCTGCTGCATCGCCTGCTACTGCGGTGGACGACCTGATGCTGCAACGGCATAAGGGGAGAGCAGAGAGTTGCTAGCGACATGGTCAAGGCGGCGCAGGTACTGGTGAACGGGCTCGCCAGCGACGCGATCCGCATTGCCGCCAAGAAATCCCATGTATTGGCGTCCACCCCTGCGCTCGCGCAGACGCTGAGGGCCGAGCTCGCGGGGGTCGCGGGGGCCCGGGCTGTGCGGCACGCCAGGAACCTTGGTGCGGACTTTTTTCAGGGGGGAGTGCTGGGGCGTGGGGTACGTCGAGCGCGACTCCGAACTGCTGGGCGGCGAGTTCCCAGAGTGCTGCGGATCTTGGGCAAGGGGCCAGGGAGGTCGACCTGCCATTGCGGCACGCATCGCCAAGCAGGGCCTCGAGGCAGGTTTCGCGTTCAGCGTGAACTGCACGGTGCTAAGCGATGGCGACCTGCAGGCTGCTCGCTCCGTGGCGTTCCGAGCCGCGGAGGCCCGAGTAGACGGCGCAAGTCGCGCGCTCTGTCAAGCTGTCGCCTGTTCGCGAGCTCGATCCCATCTACCGTGCCACGGTTGACCCTGTCTGCATGCTTCATCGTGTTGTGCGGGGCGGGTGGCTGTCACTGTCCATCCTGTCATCGGTGCTGGAGTGGGCGTCTGCGAATGTTACCTCCTGGTCTCAAGTTCGCGGACCGATCAGTGCGGCCTCCGTGTCCCTGCTTCGGGTCGGCTGGGCTGTCGCCAGTCTCAGCGCGTGGGTCAACTCGACGAACGGTGTCGTGCACGAGCCGCTGGACTGGTCGCCGTGGTATACCAAGCAGCCGGTGAGGAAAGCAGTTGCATGGTGGCAGTGTCAGAAGGTTGCTGATGAGCTACCGCATCTGGACAACGGTTTCAAGGTATCGCAGCTGAAGAAGTGGATTCATCATGGAAGGCCCACCGCATCAGAAGGACGTGAATGGCCCACCCTAGGCGTGGAGGGGCGGTGATATGCGAGGTCCCTCGTTGTCGGAGGGCAGTGGGCGAATCGCCATCGATGTCACAACAATCTTCGTTATGCTCATTCTGAAGATTGCAAGCTCTGCCCAGGCAGGGTGGGCACGCTAGTGCATCGACATCTGGGGCGTTCGCATCTCCGGCCGCAGCTACGCTTGCCAGCAGCCATGGAGGTTTTCAAAAGGCAGGCTGATCATCCCCACATCGTCACGTTGGTCAAGAGGCTGCTGATAGTTAGGCCGAGGGTGCTCTGGCAGGCGCCCCAGGATGAGCTGCCATCATCGGTCCAGTGGATGCTTGCTTGGACATGGGGGGGGGGGGGTGCCTTTCTGCAGCGATGAGTTGTTCACTGGCGGCTCGGCCTTCGGCCTCGGCATCGGCTACGGGATGGCAGGCTGCGCAGTGGTGCAGATTCCTTCGGGGCCCTTCTGGTTCGACCCAGGCCTCAGGTGTGCCTTGCGCGCTGGGGCCGCCGCTGACGGGCATGCGCCAGTCGACTGAAGGAGCTGGGTTGCTTGTGCTTGCGGGGCTCATTCTTCTTCGGCACAGCCTGGCGCCCATCGCTATGCGGACCGACGCCAGCTGCGTGGTCGACGGGCTGCTCGATCGAGGGCGCAGTGGCGCGTGCGGGGCCTCGCGCAGTTTGGCGTTTCTATGGCGGCTGGCGTTGAGCGCCACCGATGGCTTCGGTGGGCTCGGCGGCGGCTGGCTCACAGTGGTCGGAGTGAAAGGGCGCGGTGCGCTGAGTGACGTCGAAGCGGGACGGTTAACACGGTGTGGGCGACGTGGGAATCTTGAGGCTGACGAGTGGGCTAAACGGGTCACTCGCCCATATGCCTTGGGAGCCGAAGATAAAGCCAAGGTCAAGCGTGTGAGCCTCTTGGTGGATGGCGTGGTGGCCTGGGTCTCCTGCGCTCGTGCCCCTGCGTCAGCTGCCCGTGACGACATCGACGCGGACGTGATCATCCAGCAACCGTCCAAGATCACCCTGAGCATCACAGAGCACTGCTTCGTGGTGTAGGCGGATTGTTGGCGTTGTTCTATGTGTGGGCGCTATGCGAGCACCGAGAACTCGAAGCGTAAGCTGTTCGGCAGGCCGTGCATTCCGCGGTCAGTGGCCAGCGTGCCGCGCCCCGCAGGTTCGGAGCCTTCAGGGGTGAAGCGGCCAGCTGCTGCAGCAGGTCTTGTGGCGGCTACGGCCGTGGCGGCGATGGCGGCGTCGCTGGGCTGCAGCATGGACGGAGATGATGGGGACAATCGGAGTGACAATCGTGGACGCACGAGCGTTCAGCACCAGCTTGGCTCGGCCTCAGTGAGCTTTGCCAGCGCGGGTTCCAGGGCCCCAGCAGATGCCACTGCAGGTGCTCGGGGCCACGATATTCGGATTGTGCATGGCTACCGCGCGCCTGAAATGCCGCGATCTCGTTGGGGAACGCGAGGGGAACGACTGCTCTGGCCACCCCGTCAAAGGCGACAATGCAGGGCGAGTGCTGCAGCATGGGAAAGATTTGATTCTGATGGGCAGGGGCCCGCGTACGCGGAAGCCTCTGCCACGAGGTTGAGGGAACATTGCTTGTGCAACGTGCCTTGTTGCTCCCTGGGTGCTCCTGTGGGCCAGCTGCGAAAACCCCTCGGGGCCTCCCGCGGTCGCGCGCGTGGGCTCCCGAGGGTTCGCCGCACTAGCCCGCTGGCAGAAGCCCACCGTGTCTTACTGTGGTCAACGTTGCTTGTTGATTGCATGTGCGTGCGTGCGAGTGGCGGGTTCCCATGTGGGCCCCCTGCGACCCTCTCTCTATTCATCGCGCGCTTTGCGTGGCCACGCCTCCTAGTGTTGTGATGTCTGTGCGCCTCGCGTCGTGCTTTGGCAGTTGATGTGTAGATCGCGCTCTTCACGTGGTGGGTCCTCCAAGGCGGGCATGACCTTCGTGCTGTTTGTTTCGCGCGCTACGCGTGGCACGGCCTCCGAATGGTGTGAGTCCCACGCCACGCTTCGCGTGACTTGCTCGCCCTAAGGGTTGGGCTCCGCCGTGTCCTCTGCTGCGGCGTGGACGTGGGGACCTGCGGTAGTGTTGCACGGTTCGATCGGGCTGTGGGCTTGGTCCTGGCGGCCCTGGCGGCTGCCGCGTGTACAGCTTGGCTGCGCGCGCTCATCGGTAGAAAAAATCCGCGCGCACACACGCGCGCGCACGCGCACGCACGCACGCGCGCACACGCGCGCACGCACACACGCACGCGCACAAACGCAAGCACACACAGACACAATCACAAACACAAGCGCTTACACAAGCACAATCACAAACACAAGCACAAACGCAGACACAACCACAATCACAAACACAACACAAACAAAAACACAACACACAACCACACACAAACACACACAATCACAATCACACACAAACGCAACCACAACCACACACACACAACACACAAGCACAAACAAACACACACCACACCACACACACACCACACAACAGACAACACACAACACACATCACACAACACACAACCAACACACAACACGCAACGCACAACCAACACACACAACACACAACACACAACACACAACACACAACACACAACACACAACACACAACACACAACACACACCACACAACACACAACACACAACACACATCACAACAACCAACACACACCACACCTCACAACAACCAACACACAACACAACAAAACCCACAACACACAACACACCACACACAGTACACAAAACACAACACACACCACACACCACACAACACACACCATACAACACACAACACACAACACACAACACACAGCACACACAACACACCAACACATCACAACAACCAACACACACCACACCTCACAACAACCAACACACAACACACAACAATACCCACAACACACAACACACAACACACAGCACACACAACACAACACACAACACACAACACACAACACACAACATACAACACACAACACACAACACACAACTCACAACACACAACACACACAACATACAGCACACACCACGCAACCCACAACACACAACACACACACCACACAATACACAACACACAACACACAGCACACAGCACACAACACACAACACACAATTCACACCACACACCACACAACACACAACACTCAACACACAACGCATGACACACAGCACACGACACACTACACACAGCACACAACACACATTACACACAACACACATTACACATATTACACACAACACACAACACACAACACACGACATACACAGCACACAACACACAACACACAGCATTCACTTTTTGTGTCGGCGGCTGGACAGAGGGTGACTGCTTTGGCTGATGGGCAACGCGGGACACGCTGCATGCATAGTAAGGCCGCCATGCACGAAGGGCCAGGAGGAGCCCCGGCGCGACAGGAGGAGAGGAGGCTGGGCCCACTCAGAGTCACCGACTGCGGCAGGGGGAGCGCCGAAGGGGGGAACCAGCGCTGGCACTGAGCTGCATTGAGCTGCGCTGAGCTGAAGCTGGGGGGGAACGCAGCCCGACAGACAGGGCGGCTGGTGGGGGAGCAGCGCGAGCGAATCAGAGACTCGACCCCGCGAACGCGGTCCGGGGGAAGAGCCAAAGCGCCGAGACCTGGGGGCCTCGAGGCGCGGCAGACCAAGGGGCAAGAGCGCCGAGGCCATGGGGGCCTACGAGGCGCGACAAGAGGCGAGGGGCGGAGGGCGGGCAGGCACAAGGGCGCCTCGACAAGCGACGCCGTAGCCCAGCGAATGACGGAGAATTGCGACCCAGAATCGGAGCCACACCGGGGCGCGGCGCGGAGCTGGGGGCGCCAGGGAAGGCGGGCGGAGCAGTGGAGAGGACCGCGTCGATAGGGGGAGCGACGTGGTCCAGGGAGGCCACCAGAGCGCCGCGGCGCATGGAAGGCCTAATGCGGCCCCTTCGGTGCAGCCGCAGAGAATCAGGGAGGCCACGAGGCCAGGGGGCGGGGGGGGGGTCACTACCGGTTCGTACCCCCCCCCCCCTGCCTCGAAAACCGGGGGGGTCACTTCCGGTTCGAACCCCGCCCTCCCTCCCCCCCCCCTCGTCGCCGGCAAACGACGCCCGCTCCTCGGGACAGTTGGAGAATGGTGGGGATGTTGGGACAGTGGTGGGAACGGTGGTGGTGGGGACAATGGCGCGGGGACAGTGGGACAGTGGTGCGGACAGTGGTGGGGGACAGTTGTGAGGGGACAGCGGGACAGTGGTGGGGACAGTGGGACAGTGGTGGGGACAGTAGTGGTGGGGACAGCGGTGAAGGCGGTGGTGCGGACAGTGGTGGGACAGTAGTAGTGGGGAAAGTGGCGGGGACAGTGGGGACAGTGGGACAGTGATGGGGACAGTGGGGACGGTGGGACAGCACAGTGGGACAGCGGCGGGGACAGTGGGACAGTGGTGGGAACAGTGGGGACAGTGGGACAGTGGTGGGGACCGTGGGGAAAGTGGGGAGAGTGGGATTGTGGTGGGACAATGGCGGGGAGAGTGGGGACAGTGAGACACTGGTGGGGGCACTGGTGGGGACAGCGGGGACAATGGTGGGAACAGTGGGGACAGTGGGACAGTGGTGGGGACGGTGGTGGTGGGGACAGTGGTGTGGGGACAGTGGGAATGTGGTGGGCAAAGTGGGACAGTGGAGGGTACAGTGGTGGTGGCGACAGTGGTGAGGGCGGTGGCGAGGACGGCGGTGGGATAATGGGACAGAGGTACAGTAGGGACAGTGGTGGGGACAGTGGGAACAGTGGGGACAGTGGGACAGTGGTGGGGACGGTGGTGGTGGGGACAGTGGTGCGGGGACAGTGGGAATGTGGTGGAAACAGTGGGACAGTGGAGGCTACACTGGTGGTGGCGACAGTGGTGAGGGCGGTGGCGAGGACGGCGGTGGGATAATGGGACAGAGGTACAGTAGGGACAGTGGTGGGGACAGTGGGGACTGGTGGGAACAGTGGGACAACTCAGTGGGACAGCGGCGGGGACAGTGGGACAGTGGGACAGTGGGGACAGTGGGACAGTGGTTGGGGCCGTGGAGAAAGTGGGGAGTGGAAGCGTGGTGGGAAGAGTTTGTCCCCATGGGGACAGTGCGACAGTGGAGGGGGCACTGGTGAGGACAGTGGTGACGGTGGTGGGAATAGTGGGGACAGTGGTGGTGAGGACAGTGGTGCTGGGGACAACAGTGGGGGATGTGGTGCGGACGGTGGTGGGGACCCAGAGTTGTTTGCTGGCGGTGAGCGGGGGGGGGGGGAGGGGTTCGAACCGGTAGTGACCCCCCCTGGTTTTCGAGGGGGGGCTGGGGGCTCGAACCGGTAGTGACCCCACCCAGTTTTCGAGTGTGGGGGGGGGCCGAACCGGTAGTGACCCCCCCCAGATTTCGATGGGGGGGGGGTTCGAACCAGTAGTGACCCCCGCCCGGCTTTCGAGGGGGGGTGCGGTTCGAACCTGTAGTGACCCCTCTCTGGTTATCTGGGGGTGGGGGGGTTCGAACCGGTAGTGTGACCCCCCCGGTTGTCCGGAGGGGGGGGGGTTAAGGGAGGGGGGAGGGTTTTGCCGGGGGGAAGGGAGGGAGGGGGGGTCCAGCAGGGGGGGGGATTTTCGGGTGGGGGGGGGGACCCCCGGGTTTCGGAGGAAGAGGAGGGGGAATTTTCCACAGTAAAGCGGCGGTGGATCACGCTCTCTCACACACCCACACACCCACACACCCACACACCCACACACGCACACACGCACACACGCACACACGCACACACGCACACACCCACACACCCACACACCCACACACGCACACACCCACACACCCACACACGCACACACGCACGCACGCACACACGCACACACGCATACACGCACACACGCACACACGCACACACGCACACACGCACACACGCACATCCGCACATACGCACACACGCACACACGCACATACGCACACACGCACACACGCACACACGCACACACGCACACACGCACACACGCACACACGCACACACGCACACACGCACACACGCACACACGCACACACGCACACGCACACACGCACACACCGCACACACACACGCACACACGCACACACACGCACACACGCACACACGCACACACGCACACACACACGCACACACGCACACACGCACACACACACACGCAAACACGCACACCCACACACGCGCACGCGCACACGCGCACACGCGCACACGCGCACACGCGCACACGCGCACACGCGCACACGCGCACACGCGTACGCACACGCACACGCGCACGCACACGCACACGCACGCGCATGCACACGCACACGCACACGCACACGCACACGCACACGCACGCGCACGCGCACACGCACACGCACACGCACACGCACACGCACACGCACACGCACACGCACACGCACACGCGCACACGCACACGCACACGCACCCTCGCACACGCACGCACACGCACACGCACACGCACACGCACACGCACACGTATGCGCACACGAGCAGGTACACGTACACGTACGCTACACGTACACGTACACACAACACACAACACACAACAAACACACACACCCACACAACACGCACAACACGCACAACACACAACACACACACACACAACACACACACAACACACACACACACGCACACACGCACACACACATACCCGAGGTCCAGGGCACGGGGCCAAGGGCAAACGCCAGATCTTCATGCCGGTGGCAGGGATCTCCTGGCCTTCGAAAACAGGCCAGGAGGCCCTCCATAACCCCCACGATGGTCCAACAAGGATCCGACTGGGATCTGAATCATCGAAAACCGCTCCATGACACAAGATTGCCCCAAGACGCGCCAAGAGACCGCCCATGACGCTTCCGAAAACCCTCCAGAGAGCGGCCCGGCAATCCAACATCATCTATGTTTTAATTGTTTTGTTGTTGTTGTTGCCTTCTCGCGTTTTCGGGCTTCCGACGAACTAAAACGGACCAAGAGGTCCCCAAGACCTTTGGGACTCTCTTCGGGTCCTCTTTGGCTGTACCGCTGGCTTCCTAGACCGTCTTGGAGGCCTCTTTGGGCCATCATCGGACGCTGGATGCTCGTCCGCGAATGGACTCCTAGGGGCTGTGGAGCCTTCTTGGGGGCTTCCGGAGATCTCTTGGGAGTTGTTTTTTTCCGGACCTCTAGGAGCAGTCCTGGCCGTCTTGGAGCGTTCTTGCGCTGTCTGGCTCTTCGGAGGCCGTGTTGGAAGCATCGCGGGGCCGCCTTGGGACCCTCTTGGGTTGCTCTTGGGCTGTATTGCTTGTTTTTTCGACCGTCTTGGACGCCTCACTGGGCCATCTTAGGACGCTCGTCCACGTGTGGACTCCGAGGGGCTTGTGGAGCCTTTTTGGAGGCCTCTGGAGATATCTTTGGAGGTTCGTCGTTTTTTCGCGGACTTTAGGGGCAGGTCTGGCCGTCTTGGAGCGTTCTTGCGTTGTTTGGCTTTTCGGGGGCCGTGTTGAAAGCATCTCGGGGCCGCCTTGAGACTCTCTTGGGTTGCTCTTGTTTCTCAGAACTGTCTTGGAGGCCTCAATGGGCCGTCGATTTAGCCCTGGCGAACTGGTTTCGGGCCCCAACCCGTCACCAGGAGGAGGGGGTGGTGGAAAGAAGGAGATTGAAACAGGATCGAAAGGGAACGGCCAAGCACTATGTCTGCGCACGACCACACGAGGACGAAACTGAGAGGGAAGCGGAGAAACCAACGGCAGGGGTGAGGCAGGGACAACGGAACACGAGGAAGAGAGACAAACGAGGGACAAGGGGACCATAATGTGGACGAAGGCTCAGACAACAACAGAGTACAGGAGAAGGCAACGATAAGCAAGGTGGGAGACGATAGCCACATAATGTTGTGTGAAGTAAATCAATCAGTAGGAAAGCGAGGAATCAGACATGGTCGAGTTTTGACTTCCCAACGTTTGAAGCTACCTAGAACAGAGCGCGCGCGCTTCGCACGCATTTTGTAACAGTTATCATATATCTACATATGTATGTGAGGATGTACGTATGCATCTGTGTATGTATGTAGGTATGTATGTATGCATGCATGTATGTGTACACATATTGCGAAGGCCTTACGGCCGGTGCCGCCGACCCTGGAGGGCGACCCATGCGTTCTCTAATGTGGCGGGGGGGGGCCTCTTGGGGCCTCTTGGGGTCTCGTGGTGGCCTCTTGGGGACATCTTGGGGCTTCCTGGGAGCCTCTGTCGCCGAGGGCTCGTCGGGCCCCCCGTCTGGGCACCCTGCTGGAGCCGTTTGGGGAGCCTCTGGGGCCATCTTGGGCGGTCTTGAGGCTCTCTTGGGTCATTTGGGGCTCTCTTGAGGCCTCTTGGGCTATCTTGGGGCAATCTTGGGGGCATCTGGGGCCGTCTTGGAGCGTCGGCAAGTTGAAACGGCGAGAACGCCAAAATCTGTCAAAAACGTTAAGGAAATCATTGATTTTTCCCTCTTCGTGCTCTCTTGGGAGTGCTCTTGGAGACTTCTTGGAGCGTCTTGGCAATCTCTTGGGCCGTCTGGAGGCTACTTTGGCGTCTTCGACCGATGGTTCGGCGATTCGGTGGTCTCTGGAGCCGTCTTGGAAGCCTCTTGGGGCACTCTTGGCCAGTCTGGGGGCTTTTCTAGGTCCCGGGACATCCCGGGGGGGATGCGTATCTGCCCCCCCCCCGCCCGGGACCCCCCCCCCGGGATCCCGCCCCCCCCCCCGGCGGGGCTTCCCTTCGACTCAGCTACGACGTTGCTCAATTTCGCTTTGCCTTCGACTCAGCTACGACGTTGCTCGATTTCACTTTGGTTTCGCTTTGGCTGGCGCGCCTGAGGGGATGGCGACGACGACGACGACGACGTCGACGACGACGACGACGACGACGAACGGAAGAGCATCGACGACGACGACGACGACGACGACGACGGCGACGACGACGACGACGACGGCGGCGACGACGACGACGACGTTCACGACGAACGGAAAAGCATCTTCCACACGCCGACAGCGTCGGCGGATTTATACATATGCACGGATGCATTGATGCATGGATGCGTGTATGCGTGTTTGCATGCAGGCATGCTGCATGGATGCATGTATGCATGCATGTATGTATGTATGTATATCTATATATATATATATATATATATATATATAATGTGTATATATATATATTCATATGTGTATGCATGTATGTATGCATGCATGAATGAAATGATGTATGTAGGTACGCATGCATGCATGCATGCATGTATGCATGTGTGGATGTACGCACGTACGTACGTATCAACGCATGCGTGTGTGTAGGTATGTATGCATGCATGTATGTATGTATGTATGGTCCTCAAGAAAGGCCTGGGGGCTCCTTCGACAAGTCCATGACTCCCCCAGACGCTCCCCGAGAAGACGTCGGGAGGCCAACATTGGACAATTTCCTTTGGAAAGCACATCTTCAGCAACCATGCGCTTGAGGTCTCCACTGCGTCTACGACGGCGCCCGAGGCGTTCCAGGGAGGCCAAAGACGGCCCACGAACCCGCAAAGACGGCCCCAGACGAGCCCAAGAGGGCTCCCCAGAGGGCCTGAGCGGCCCTCAGGAAGAGGCCCAGAGCGTGCCTAGCGGAGTCCTGAGGCGGTCCATAACGCCCAATGCCCCCACTGAGCGCTCTAAGAGGCCCCATGTGGACCTCAAGTAAGGTCTGAAGGCTTCCAAGACGCATCCGAAGCCTCCCCTGACGCGCCCCTACGGAAAACCGCCGTTTTCAGCAATCGCGCGTTCGGGATCTCTCCCCACTGCGTCCACGACTGCGCACGAGGCGCTCCAGGGGTCCCCACGGCGGCTCACGGAACCCCCAATGCGGCCCAAGACGACCCAAAAAGGTTTCCCCAGACGGCATGGGAGCCTCCACGGAGGAGCCCCGGAGCGTGCCAAGAGGGGCCTTGAGGCCGTCCAGACCCCCCCAAAAGCGTCCAAGACGCCCACAGAGTGTTCGAATACGCCCCACCGCTTGCACGACGGCCCCCCCCTGCCCTGCCCCTCGCCCGACCCGAAAGAAGGGCCCCTCTCCTCTCGCGGGGCCTCCCTGGGGCCTCCCCTCCGCTTCCCACGGGAGGCCCCAGGACGTGGCCCGAGTACTCCCCGACACGTCCCATGAGCAGCACCGCCCGACTCGCAGGGAGACCTCAGCGGTCCAGGAGTCCCCACGATGACCCCCCGACGGCTACAAGTGGACCCCAAACGGAAAACCAGGATCCGTAGGCATTCGGGCTCAAACCATCTCGCCTCCAGTACCGACGTTGGCTGAAGCGGCGCTGCGTTTATCCCACGTCTCCTGTCGCAGATCCATGGCGATTTGCAGCTGGCGACCTCCGCCTGTCTGTGCGGTTGTGGTCTACGCTCTCCGTGTCGCGGCCTGGCTCGCCTGCGAGGTTGTGGCCGACTGGGCTCGCCGGCGTCGTCCTTTTGCCACCTACGCAGCCACCTCCGCAGCCTGCGGTGACTGTGATATCATTTTGCAAAAGTGTCTCCAATTTTCGGAACTGTCTCCATTACCTCACAATGCAAAATTATCTCACATTGTCCCTTATCATGTCAGAACTGCCCCACACTGTCAAGCAGTTGGGCGGGGATAGCACCTTGGTGAGGATCATACAGAAGTGTGGAACAAGTGTCGGCGACTCCCAAGCGGGTTGCGGTTTTGCAGCCAAGAATACCCAAGCGATCGATCTCCCGAATGCTGGCCGCAACGATCATTTGTTTTGCTTGGACCAAAAGTCAATTGGACGGGGATTTCATGGTGCCTATGTCGGATGATGCCCCGCGTATGACAAACAATGTGCGCGTGCAGCAAGAAGGTGTTGGTTTGGCAGTCTGAGCCGACGTACGACACCACGGATTCGGTTGTTTTCTCACGCTGGCGTCGCCATTTACGTATCTCTACTTTGTTGTTGAGCTGAACAATTTTGCAATTAACTGGGCGGGGATTTCATGGCGTCTAAGTCGGATAACGCCCCGCTTATTCTTGTTTGAGAGACAGTATGCGCGTGCGTCAAGAAAGTGCTGGTTTGCCGCAAAGCCCGACCTTCGTGTCATCGCAGCGCCGCAGGCTTGGCTAGAACCTGAGCGCGCGCGAAGAGCGAGCGCGTGGTTCTGGTATGTATGGGTATATATATATATACACAAACATGTATATGTGTGTATACGCCCCCCCTCCCTGGGCCCCTACCCCCACCTCCGGGACATCTCCGGACAATCCCCGGTACCGCGCTCCCGGGGCTCCCCGGGAAGCCTCCAAACGCCCCAGGACGGCCCAAGACGCCCCCAAAGAAGTCCCTGAACGCAGAGAAACAACCCAAGACGCTATCAAGCAGCCCAAGAAAGCCTTCTGACGGCTTTCCAGGCTCCCAGAATCGCCGAAGAGCTAACCAGAAGGCCCCAAGAGGCCCCAAGATACCTTCGAGAGGCGTCCCGAGATGACCCGAAGAGCCCAGCATTGTTGACTTTTATCGACAAGCTCCCTTAAGACGAACCTAAATCAATCGGGTCCACAAGTGTCGAGGTCCAGTGCTCGTCGCCTACCAACGTGGGGCGGCCGCTACGTAACGGTCGGAAGCGTATGTCTCGTCTCTATCGTTGTGTTGGCGTGAATGGGAACCCTCGGGCGTGTCTACTTGAAGAAGCAGAAGGAAGGCATTACCACTGAGGAGTGCGCACTTGTCGTTGCTTCGAAAGACATCGCCAACAACGCCGAACCCGCGGCTTGGTAAACCCGATTGTAGGTCCAAACCGCCTGAGGTCACCCTCCACCAAACATAGCTGCAACGTCTGCTTTTACCTTCCTTCCGACGGCTACCTCGTCTTCCGCTGACCATGGGGTCAACTTCGACCCATGCCCCGTCCACCTCACCATTTCCCCGTCGTGACATCTTCTCTTCCTTGTACTCTTCCATGCAGGGCCGCGCTAATTTTAGAGCGCCAAAGTGCTAAGCAGCAGTACGATGCTCAGGCAGGCCCGTGCTAAGGTGCAGGTAGGACACCCGGCTCCAGAGCCGAGAGGTGCCAGAGCTTTGCTCACGAGGTGTGCGCCACGCGATGCTCGGAGATCAGTCCGGAGCCAACGCAGACCTCGGACTCTCTCCAGCGTTTCGTCGCCCAGTCGAATCGAGGAGAACAGAAGATCGTTGACCTTCAATGTTTTTGTTAAAGTGTTTGGCCTCCTCGCGTTTTCGAGCTTCCAACGCTTCAAGACAGCCGAAGAGGCTCCCAAGACCGCTCCAAGGCGGCCGAAGAGGCCCCCAAGAGAGCCCAAGACGCCCAAGACAGCCCCAGAGTGCCTCAAGACTGCCCGAGAGGCGCCCAAGACAAGACGGGCCAAGATCGCCCCAGGGCGCTCAGAGTAGGCCCGAGGGGCGGGCGCAGGAGGCCCCCAGCAGGAGGCCCCGGGGAGGAGGAAGAGGGCAGAGGCTGCGATTCAGCAGCCAGCTGCGGAGCTACAGCTTTTGAGCTGGCTCCCCGACGCAGACGTTACTTTTGAATCTGACTTGGCAGGGTGAAGGCAGGGCGGGGGGGAAGCGGGAATGTGCTCGCTCGTGCGGCATGCGCTGGCGTGACGCTCTTTGCCTCGCTGGATTCAGGCTTCTGGCCGAGTCAAGGTATATAGCTACGGTAACGCACAGGCCGCCGACTGATCACGCAGGTCGAGGGCATGAGGCGTCATGCCACTGACAGCGTGTCGCAGTGCGGTCGTGTTTTCTCGCCTGCTCCGCCGAAGCGCAGCAACGCATTATCCTGGCCTGCATCTGCATGTGTGTTGCGTGCGTCCACAGGCTTTTCGTGTCTGTGGGTTGGTGGTGTTATTAAGCTCATGAGATTGGGGTTCGATACCGCTCCCTCCGCTTGAAATGCGCCGGCCATCATTACCATCGTTCTGGTGCAATTAAGCTCGTGCAGAATTGTGGCACCAACGACCGTGTCAGCAAATTCGCTGGCCCACTGTACATATGCACGTACAACATTTGACCGACTCACTTCGCTTCGCCTTGAAAACAAACCTCAAAAAAGGCCCCCGAGAAGCCTCCAGGACCGCCCAGAGGCCCCCAACAGGCCCCAGATCCTTGAGAGGCCCCAAGACGGAGCCCGCGAGGCCCCCGGAGCAGCCAGCGAGAGCTCCGAGAGTCGCCCCGAGAGAGCCCGAAGAGGGCAACAACGTTACGCTGTAATGCGTTGTTTCGAGGTGTTTGGCCTTCTCGAGTTTTCAAGCTTCGAACGCTCCAAGACGGCCGAAGAGGCCCCCAAGACCGCCCCAGGACGGCCGAAGAGGCCCCCGAGAGAGCCCAGGACGGCCCCAGAGAGCTCAGGGCTGCCCAAGAGGTGCCCAAGACGGCCCACGAGGGCCCCAGGACAGGCCCAGGATGGGCCCGAGGGCGGGAGCAGGACGCCCCAAGAGGCCCCCGAGAGGCCCCCAGGTTCACCCAGAAGCCCCCAACAAACCCCAGGCCCCAGAGAGGCCCCCCCCGAACAAAAACCCACGAGGCCCCCCAAACAGCCGGGGAGAGGCCTCAGGACCCATCGTAGGCCTTCAAGGCCACTCCGATTCGTGCACACGACTTGAAAAAAGGGATTTCCAGCGTTTTTGTTTGACACCTAGAGCCCCATCAAGACTTCGGGGTCACAATTCGAAGAATCGTCGGGAATGCTGTTGAAGTCTCTGACGCTGTCTTGGAACTTGCTTGCGCCATCTTCGTGTTCTCTTGGGGAAAAGGCGGCCAGAAATCGAGATCCCATGAATTAACCTGTCCAGCATAGCTAGAACTTGAGCGCGCGCGCCAGCAGGGAGCCACCAAAGGGGACCTCCCCAAGCCTTTCGAGCGCTTTGCCCTAAGATGGATCCAAGGTTCTCCCAACGGCTCTCGAGGCGCTCTCCAGATGCTTCAGACACTCCCGGGAGGCTCCCAGGAGTCACCAAGAGCCCCCTAACAGGCCCCGAAACAATTCCCAAGACGCGGCCAAGAAGGCCCCGAGAGGCATCCCAACATACCATGGCATGCATCCACGAGGCTTCTGACTCACAGCCCAAGCATAACAATTTCAAATAACAGGAATTCCCATAATTCCTTTCTTTCCAGTTCGCCCCTGGTGCATTCTTGCATAACAGACCACAGTTAAGGCCCCGTCACCATCCAAGAAAGATCCCAGGAAGCCTTCGAGGGTCCCAAATCGCCGAATACCTATAGGAAGTTGATGATTTCTGCGTTTCTGCATTTTCCATTCTATTCGTGTCCGAGGCTTGCGCAAGGCCTCCAAGAGAGTCCCTGGATGCAAGGAGCGTCAGCAATGACATTCCATCATGTGTTAGCCTATCCAGCCTAGCTAGAACCTGAGCGCGCGCGAAGCGTGTGCGATGGGTGTAGTACATGTGTGTATTTATATATATATATATTCACATGCATATATCCATATAAAGCTGTATGCAAAGACATCATCGCTCAATCTGTTTTTTTGCCTCGCTTCCCCTGTCGTCTTCCCTCTTCTCTCATGCCTTCTACCTCCTTCTTCTCCTCCCTCTCTTCGCTCTGTTCACTCTCTCTCTATTCTTCCTGCCGTCCTGTGTCCTGCCTCTTGTTTCCGTCAGCCTTTGAGTTGGCGATTTTTCGGAGTTGTGGTCCGACCGAGCATGTCGCAGAAACAATACTGTGGCTCAGTACGCGCCCCGCTGCTGAACAGGACGATCAGATCCCTATGACGGGACGTTGATGACGCGGACGACGTTGATCCCAGTTGTGTTGACGATAGCGAGCGCATTGGGATCAGCGGTGTCAGCCTGCCAAGCACTCCCTCCTTCTCCATGTCTCCTGCGCCACTTTACAGCCTTCTTGCAACTGTGGGGGAGGTCGGCTTCCTGGACGAGGTCACAGAAGATGAACTCATGTATGAGCTCATGGAAGGACTGCCAGGCTTCCTTGAGACTGAGGGCGACGACTGCAAGGAGACTGGGGCCTCCCGTAGAGGAAGAGGGGATGAGGATGATGATCGGTGATCAGTGATCGGTCGTCGATGGTCGATGATCGATGATGAGGATGCGGGTGCTGATGATGATGCTGATAAAATTGATGATGGTAATGCTGAAGCTGATGACGATGATGATGCTGACGAAGATGATGCTGATGCTGATGATGATGCTGCTCATGATGCTGCTGATGCTGATTATGATGCTGATGATGACAATGATGATGATGCCGATGATGATGATAATGATGATACTGATGATGATGAGGATGATGAGGATGTTGAGGACGACGATGATGCTGCTGACGACGACGATTATGATGATGCTGACGATGGTTATGATGATGATGACGATGGTGAGTATGATGAGAATAATGATGTTGATGTTGATGTTGGTGTTGATGCTGTGTATGTTGATGATACTGCTGATGATGACGATGATGGTGGTGATGGTAGTGATGATGCTGCTGCTGATGATGATGCTGATGCTGATGATGATGCTGCTGAGGCTGATGATGATGAGGGTGGTGCTGCTGCTGCTGATGATGCTGATGCTGATGATGATGATGATGATGATGATGATGATGATGATGATGATGGTGATGATGATGATGATGATGATGATGATGATGAGGGTGAGGATGCAGATGATGATGATGATGATGATGAGGATCAGGATGAGGATGAGGATGGGGATGAGGATGAGGATGAGGATGATGATGAGGAGGAGGAGGATGAAAAGAGATATTCCGTATTCTGAGGATAGTGCCGCCCCCCGAGAATCTACCGAGAAACGGCAACGGGAAGTTTTGGTGTGTTCATCCAGGCCGGTCCGACGGGCTCAGCGTGCCAATCCCTCCCTTCCATTTCCCTTGCCCCTTTCCCCGCTCCTCCCCCATCCTTCTCTGTCCACTCATCAGTTGCGCACCCGCTGGCTGTCGAGGTCGTACACCTTGCTTCCGAGGAGAGCCGAACCGAACCCTCCCTGTCCAGCAATGGGTGCATAAAAGACACCTGCTCAGGCGGCACACTCCCTTCGCGGGGGTGACCCTCGCAGGCGCAAGCGCACTCGCGCAGCGCGGATCTCGCTCCCTCCTTCTCTCCCCCCGCCCCGCCCCGGATTCAATCCTGACTCCTGGAAAAATCAAGTGTGCGCGCTCTCTGTCTTCGGCAGCACCAGACCCATGAAATGATTACGTAGCCGAAATGCAAGCCTAACTCTGACGTGGCCCGACCGATTGCGAGGGATGAGTTACAAATCTGCATATGCAGATATACATGTGCTTACAGTCGTACCTACATACCTTCACACATTCATGCGTTCATGCAATCATGCATGCATGCATTCATACGCACATACATACACACATACACACATGCGTACGTGCGTACGCACGTGAGTAAGTACGTATGACACCAGAGACACACCCCAATCATATTATTTTAGGGACGTAGGGCTATAGGGCTACAGGGCTATATGGTCTCTTGGGCGCTATATGGGCTATTGGGCTATATGGCTATATGGGCTATAGGGCTATAAGGATATTGGGCTATAGGGCTGTAGGGCTATAAGGCTATAGGGCTATAGGGCACCCCCGGGCACCCGCGGGCACGCCCAGTCACCCGGGCACCCGGGCACCCCCGGGCACCCAGGCGTGCGGCGAAAATCGGCGGCAAACCTAACCTAATCATATTAATCCGCTAGGGCCCCTACAGGGGCAAGCTCTGAACGGGGAACAGACACATACATGTATACATACATACATACATACATACATACATACATACATACATACATACATACATACATACATATAATCATACATTCATACACGCAAACACGCGTACATTCATACATGCATACACGCATACATACACACATACATACATACATACATACATACATGCACATACGCATACATGTATACATCCATCCATGCCTCCATGCATCCATGCATACACGCATCCATGCACACATGCATGCATGCATACATACACACATACATTCATACGCACATGCAGACATACATTAATACATGCATGCGTACGTGCGTACATGCATATATGCATACGTGCATACACGCATACATGCATACATGCATTCATGCATCCAAGCACCCACGCATACACGTATACACACCTACATTTATACGCACACACTCATGCATACATGGGCGTGATTAAAGTTTTGCCCTTTTTTAGCATAGCCGATGTAATGGCTACGCTCGTTTTCCAACCGTTTGGAAATCGATGCTATTGTTTCGAACCGACGTGGAACCGTCAGAACAACCATTGTTGTGAGGGTGTCCCACGCGGTTTGCCGTTTTCGAACCGCCATCCCCTTCTTTCGAACCGAGTAGGAACCGTGAGAACAAGAATTTGTGTGAGGATGTCCCACGCGGTTTGCCGTTTTCGAACCGCCATCCCCTTCTTTCGAACCGAGTTCGAACCATCAGGACAGCAGATTTTGTGAGGATGTCCCGCGCGGTTTGCCGTTTTCGAACCGCCATCCTTTTGTTTCGAACTGGGTCCAACGCCGTATTTTGAGGGAAGTCCCACGCGAAACGCTCATTCTGCTTTTGTTTCGAACCGCATTCTATTGTTTCGAACCGAGTTCGAACAGTCTTGAGAGCCAATTGTGTGAGGATGTCCCACGCGGTTTGCCGTTTTCGAACCGCCATCCCGTTTGGCGCAATAAAATTTAAATTTAAGGAACCAAATCCAGGTTCGAACCGCGCCCCGACAGCCCAGGTTCGAACTCCGCCCCGAAAGCGAGGCACCTCCCCGTAACATTGTACCAGGCTCCACGTCCCTAACGGGGTGACTAGCGACGTGCGCTCACATTGCGGACGCAGGATGCACTTTTGCCGGCCCGTCAACATGGGGCAACCTGTCATCACGGCACAGACGTGCGCTCGCATTGCGGACGCAGGATGCACTTCTGCCGACCCGTCAAAATGGGGCAATCTGTCATCGCGGCACAGACGTGTGCTCGCATTGCGGACGAAGGATGCACTTCTTCCGACCCGTCAACATGGGGCAATCTTTCATCACGGCACAGTGGAAAATTTACTACCCTTTTGGCGCGGATCGGCCAGCTTTTGGCGCCGATCGGCCAGGGGCCAGCAGTGTTCACCCACGCGTGGAAGCCGCGCCGCGCTTCTTCTTCACCTCCGCGCACGTTTTGTGCAACGACATGAAGTGGTTCTTCGCTACCTCCTTCGCCTTGCGCGATTGGAGCAGGGCGCGCGCGCGCGCCTTCAGGCCCAGGCTTTGGCAGAGTCTGCATTCACCTTGTCAGGCGCCCCCGATGCAGCAACGGCTTCGGCCATCGTCTGCACTTTTGCGCGGGCTGCGCCATCGGGGACCACAAAGACCCCTGCTGTCTTTGCCAAGGCCCGTAAAGTTTTCACATGCTCCCGCCGGAGGTTCCTCAGCTCGGCAGCCGACGGCATGGCTTGGGCCAGTATGTCAACTGAGCGCACGATGGAAAGACGACGTGGTCGACGAGGTCTTCTCTGCAAGTCAGGGGTATGAAATTGTCCATGGGCGTGATTAAAGTTTTGCCCTTTTTTAGCATAGCCGATGTAATGGCTACGCTCGTTTTCCAACCGTTTGGAAATCGATGCTATTGTTTCGAACCGACGTGGAACCGTCAGAACAACCATTGTTGTGAGGGTGTCCCACGCGGTTTGCCGTTTTCGAACCGCCATCCCCTTCTTTCGAACCGAGTAGGAACCGTGAGAACAAGAATTTGTGTGAGGATGTCCCACGCGGTTTGCCGTTTTCGAACCGCCATCCCTTTCTTTCGAACCGAGTTCGAACCATCAGGGCAGCAGATTTTGTGAGGATGTCCCGCGCGGTTTGCCGTTTTCGAACCGCCATCCTTTTGTTTCGAACTGGGTCCAACGCCGTATTTTGAGGGAAGTCCCACGCGAAACGCTCATTCTGCTTTTGTTTCGAACCGCATTCTATGGTTTCGAACCTAGTTCGAACCGTCTTGAGAGCCAATTTTGTGAGGATGTCCCACGCGGTTTGCCGTTTTCGAACCGCCATCCCGTTTGGCGTAATAAAATTTAAATTTAAGGAACCAAATCCAGGTTCGAACCGCGCCCCGACAGCCCAGGTTCGAACTCCGCCCCGAAAGCGAGGCACCTCCCCGTAACATTGTACCAGGCTCCACGTCCCTAGCGGGGTGACTAGCGACGTGCGCTCACATTGCGGACGCAGGATGCACTTTTGCCGGCCCGTCAACATGGGGCAACCTGTCATCACGGCACAGACGTGCGCTCGCATTGCGGACGCAGGATGCACTTCTGCCGACCCGTCAAAATGGGGCAATCTGTCATCGCGGCACAGACGTGTGCTCGCATTGCGGACGAAGGATGCACTTCTTCCGACCCGTCAAAATGGGGCAATCTTTCATCACGGCACAGTACATGCATGCACGCATACATACATGCATGTATTCATACGTACGTACGTCCATACATGCATGCACACACATACATGCATACATGCATGTGCACATCCATACGTGCATACATGCATACATGCACACATGCATACACGCATACACGCATACAAGCATACATGCATCAATGCGTCCGTGCATCCATGCATACATGCATACATTCATGCATGCATACATGCATACGTTTATACGCGCATGCACGCATCCCCCCAACACACACATACATACATGCGTTCATGTATACATGCATACATGCATACACGCATGCACGTGTGCCTGCATCTATTTATACATTCGTACGCACACATATACATGTATACATGCAAACATGTATGCATGCGCATACATACATGCACACATGCATATATACGTACATGTGTACATACATACATGCATGCATACATACACATACATACATATACACGTGCACACATACATACATACATATACATGTATACATACAGACATACGTGTACACATGCATGCATGCACACACATACATACATGTCTGCACACATACATACACGCACACATACATACATGCATACATACATACATACAGACATACACACATACATACACACATAAATACATACACACATACATACATACACACATACATAGACACATACATACATACACACTAACATACGTACCTACATACGTACCTACATACATGCATATACACATACTTGCGTAAACACGTGCATACATGCCTCGAGGCATACATGCATGCACACATACATACACAAGCACATACATATCGACAGAGAGAGAGGGGAGGAGGAGGTGGAGGATGAGGAGGAGGAGGCGGAGGAGGAGGAGGATGGAGGATGGAGGAGGATGGTGGAGGATGCAAGAGGAGGAGGAGGATGGAGGATGAGGAGGAGGAGGAGGGGGGGGAGGACCAGGAGGAGAAGGAGGAGGAGGAGCAGGAGGAGGAGGAGGATGAGGAGGAGGAGGAATAGATAATACAACAATCCAGAAGTACCTGGCCAATGGCTGGACAGCACTGCTCTCGCGGCTCCATCCATGCCCCCCCTCTACAATTACACAATATGAAAATACTCTCCCACTTCCCCTGATGGCGTCCCGAAGATATCCGACACCCCCCCGCGTATTGTTTTTTACACACAGGATTCCCGGGAAACGGGTTTTCGCTTGTGTTTGTTTCTCAAAATGCTGCTCTCGCTGAGGCGCCGGCTTCATTTCTGCTCCCGAATCTTTCCGAATCGTGCTCCCGCTGCAGCGTGGGCCTCATTTTCGGATCGGTGTTTGGCCTCCGTCGTTCAGGATGGCGTTCTCGCCCCAGCGCGGGCCTTTTTCTCGCGCGCCCTCTCGCGCGCCCATCCGCCCGCCACCACCGCGCCGCACCACCACCACCACCACCACCACCACCACTCCACCACCACCACCACACCACACCACCACACACCAACCAACACCACCACAACCACCACCAGCACCACCACCACCACCAGCACCACCACCACCACCACACCACCACCACACCACCACCACCACCACCACCCACCACCACCACCACCACCACCACCACCACCACCCCACCACCACCACCACCCCACCACCCCACCACAACCACCACCACCACCACCACCACCACACACACACCACCCACCACCACCACCACCACCACCACCACCACCACCACCACCACCACCACCACCACCACAACCACAACCACACACGCACGCACGCACGCACGCACGCACGCACGCACGCACGCGCACCACCACCCACTGCGCACGCGCGCGCGGAGCCACAAGTCCGCTACGACACGCGCCCGTGCAGTCCCTTCCCTCCCTCCCTCCCTTCCTCCCTCCCTGCCCCCGCCCTGCCCTGCCCACCCCCTCCCTCTCTCCCCTCCCTCCCCTACCTCCTCCCCCCCCTCCCTCCGCTCCCCTCCCCTCCTCTTCCTCCCTCCCTCCCCCCCCTCCCCTCCCCTCCCTCCGCTCCCTCCCTTCCCCTCTCTTCCTCCTCCCCCCCCCTCCCTCCCTCCCCCCTCCCCTCCCTCCCCTCCCTCTCCTCCTCCCTCCGCTCCCCCCTCCCTCCATCCCTCCTCTCTGCCCTCCCTCACCGCCCCCCTCCCTGCCCCCTCCCTGCCCCCTCCCTCCTTGCCTTCCCTCTGGCCCTCCCTCCCTCCCTCTCCTCCGCTCTCTGGCAACCTCGGGGCGGGGGGCTGCCGCGAAGGTGACCTGGCCTCTGCGACCCTTCGTTCCGAGTGGGGCGGAGGGTGCGCGAGAGCTTCCTCGCCGCCTTCCCGCGCCGCCCCCCCTACCCTCAGGCTCTCCCTGAGGGGGGGGGGGCGGAGCAGAGGGGGCGCGGGGGGGGGGGGGACGGGCGTGAACAGCCCCGGCGTGAACGTCAGAGGGAGTGTGGGGTGTGGAGGGGGGCGAGGGGGGGTGGGGTAGCTCTCAGAGCGTCCCCTGACCTCGGATCCGCCGTACTTCGGGCGACTTCGTCAGGGTGGAATTGCCGCCCTGCGTTGCAAGCTCCTGTGATGACGATTCCCGCCCTGCTTTGCCGTCGCCGTTTCTGCCATACGTTGCGAAAATACCTTTCGTTTTTCCAGAGGTGCTGTTTGTTCGCTGTATTTTCTCGCATCATGTGGGTGGCATTTCCGATGCTACTCCAGGTAGGAGCATCAACCAAAGCATGGCGGATCCGAAGTCAGGGCTCCTCTACCATGGCCGCGGCGCCCCGGCTGCCAATCGCCCACTCCTCGCCAGTCGGGACCCAGGCCCCCCCACCCCACCCCACCCAGGAGCGTGCGGTGTCACGATGCGGGTAGGGGGCCCATCGCTGATCTGCCGGCGAGGCATCGCCGACTCCACGCCGATGCCTCCCCCCCCTGGAGCGGGGCGGGGCGGCCGGTGACGCTCGGCCCCCTACGAGATCTGCTGCGTGCAGCTGGTTTCGGCCCCGCCGCCAGGCCCATTCCTCGACACATGGGCGCCTCCCGGCGCCGGGAGGCGCCGGGAAAATCAGCTACGTGAGCTGATTCTCCCCTCCCCCCTTTGCTATCCCCCTCTTTCGCCCAGCCCGAGCAAAATCGCGACGGGAGGTTTTCCGCTAGTTCCGGCATCCAGGGGCCTTTGCCGGGCCTGGGGGGCCGTCATAACACAGCGACCGAGGATGAAGGACTGGTCCCGGGGAAGGGGGTCCCCAGACATGCGACGTCCTGGATTTTTCAAGACGGCGTCCTTGGAAGCCCCGACCCTTTCCCTGGGACCGGTTTTTCGTCCTGCGTCGTTTTTCGACGGTCCCGAGGCTCGGCGAGGGCCCCCCGAGGCCGAAAACGGCTCCAAAACCGCCCGTCGTGTTTTTCCCAACCATCCTGTGGTGTTGTGTCCTCGTTTTGAAGAGACGGTCCCCGCGTCTCCTTCCTCCTCCTCCCTCCTCCCCCTCCTCCCACCTCCCTGCGTTTCACCCACCCAGTACAGCGCTTCGTGGCCCCATAAGGGGGCTCCACCGAAGGCCCCAGTGCCACCGCCCGCATGCGTCAACCACACCCATGCCGGCACACCCCTCACACGTTTGGTGGCCCCATAGGGGCCCCAGTGCCACCGCCCGCATGCGTCACCCACACCCATCTCGTCACACCCCTCACACGTTTCGTGGCCCCATAGGGAGCTCCACCGAAGGCCCCAGTGCCACCGCCCGCATGCGTCACCCACACCCATGTTGGTACACCCCTCACACGTTTCGTGGCCCCATAGGGAGCTCCAACGAAGGCCCCAGTTCCACCGAACGCATGCGTCACACACGCCCATTTCGGCACACCCCTCACACGTTTCGTGGCCACATAGGGAGCTCCGCCGAAGGCGCCAGTGCCACCCGCATGCGTCGTGGCCCCATAGGGAGCTCCACCGAAGGCCCCAATGCCACCGCCCGCATGCGTCACCCACACCCATTTCGGTACACCCCTCACACGTTTCGTGGCCCCATAGGGAGGGAGCTCCTCCCCAGGGCCACCGCCCGCATGCGTCACCCAGGCCCATTCCAGCACACCCCTCGCGCGTTTCGTGGCCCCTATAAGGGGGCTCCACCGAAGGCCCCAGTGCCACCGCCCGCATGCGTCACCCACACCCATGTCGTTACACCCCTCACACGTTTCGTGGCCCCATAGGGAGGGAGCTCCACCGAAGGCCCCAGTGCCACCGCCCGCATGCGTCACCCACGCACGTTTCGGCACACCCTTCTCGCGTTTCGTGGCCCCAGAGGGAGCTCCACCGAAGGCGCCAGTGGCTGCGTTCGCATACGCCCACCGCACCCATTTCGGCACGGCCCCAGTGGCTGCGTTCGCATGCGCCCACCGCGCCCATTTCGGCACACCTCTCACGCGTTTCGTGGCCCCATAGGGAATTCCACCGACGGCCCCAGTGGCTGCTTTCGCATGCGCCCACCTGACAAATTTCGGCACACCCCTCACACGTTTCGTGGCCCTATCAGGAGCTCCTCCGAAAGCGGTGCATACAATGACGGTACTCACAACTCCATATGGGTTGGTCCTTTCGCCAGGCTAATTTTTTGTTCCCAATCATCCGGTGGTGTTGGGTCCTCGTCTTGAGGAGACAGCGCCTTGCGTCACTCCTCCTTCTCCACCTCCTCCTCCCTCCTCCCGTCACCCCCCTCACTTTGGCACACCCCTCACACGTTTCGTGGCCCCATAGGGAGCTCCACCGAAGGCCCCAGTGCCACCGCCCGCATGCGTCACGCGCACCCATGTCGGCACACCTCTCACACGTTTCGTGGCCCCACAGGAAGCTCCACCGAATGCCACAGTGCCACCGCCCGCATGCGTCACCCACACCCATGTCGGCACAATCCTCACACGCGTCGTGGCCCCATAGGGAGCTCCACCGAAGGCCCCAGTGCCACCGCCCGCATGCGTCACGCACGCCCATTTCGGCACAACCATCACACGTTTCGTGGCCCCGTAGGGAGCTCCACCGAAGGCCACAGTGCCACCGCCCACATGCGTCACCCACACTCATTTCGGCAACCCCTCACACGTTTCGTGGCCCCACAGGAAGCTCCACCGAAGGCCCCAGTGCCACCGCCCGCATGCTTCACGCACGCCCATTTCGGCACACCCCTCACACGTTTCGTGGCCCCATAGGGAGCTCGCCCCAGTGCCACCGCCCGCATGCGGCACCCATACACATTTCGGCACACCCCTCACACGTTTCGTGGCCCCATAGGGAGCTCCACCGAAGGCCGCAGTGCCACCGCCCGCATGCGTCACGCGCACCCATTTCGGCACACCTCTCACACGTTTCGTGGCCCCATAGGGAGCTCCACCGAAGGCCACAGTGTCACCGCCCGCATGCGTCACCCACACCCATTTCGGTACACCTCTCACGCGTCTGCTGGCCCCATAGGGAGCTCCACAGAAGGCCCCAGTGCCACCGCCAGCATGTGTCACGCGCACCTATTTCACACGTTTCGTGGCCCCGTAGGAAGCTCCACCGAAGGCCCCAGTGCCACCGCCCGCATGCGTCACCCAATGCTGGCACACCCCTCACACGTTTCGTGGCACCATAGGGAGTTTCACCGACGGCCCCAGTGGCTGCATTCGCATGCGCCCATCGGACAAGTTTCGGCACACCTCTCACACGTTTCGTGGACCCACAGGGAGCTCCTCGGAATGCGGTGCATCCAACGACGGTGCTCTGGTTGGGTCCTTCGCCAGGCCGATCTTTTTTTGCGACGCGATCATGTCTGGGCCCAGACCTCTGGGGGTCGACGTTGGGACAATAAGCGCGCCGTCGGGGGTCCTGGGGAAACGTCGGGGAGCAGCGGGGCGTGCCGCGGCCCGGTTTCGCCCGCGCCCGCTCTCTCTCTCTCTCTCTCGCGAGCCTCTCTCGACCCAGGAGGCGGAGCAGGGGAGCCCGTGCTTCGAGGACGTGACCTGGCTCCGGACCAAAGGCGGGCGGCCCCCCGCCGGCAGGCCGCGCCCTCTCGCCCCCCCGGGCACCCCCTCTCGGAGGCTCCCTCGCCGTCTCTCTCGCTCTTCCCTTTTGTTGTTGTTGTTGTTGTTGTTGTTGTTGTTGTTGTTGTTGTTGTTGTTGTTGTTGTTGTTGTTGTTGTTGTGATTGTTGTTGTTGTTGTTGTTGTTGTTGTTGTTGTTGTTGTTGTGGTTGTGGTTGTTGTGGTTGTTGTTGTTGTTGTTGTTGTTGTTGTTGTTGGTGGTGGTGGTGGTGGTGGTGGTGGTGGTGGTGGTGGTGTTGTCTTTGTTCTTCTTTCTCTCGCTGTCTGTCTCTCCGCCCTCCCCCGTGAGTCCTCGATGCATGAACACTGCTCTCCCCTCTGCCCCGGAGACGGCCCGAGAGTGGCGCGCGCGCGCGCCCCTCCTCGTTTTATTGGGGGGCAGGGGGGGGGGATTGCGCCGGAGCTCTCGGCCCAGCGCGGGCCACACTTCTGGAGCCGCGTGCCCTCCTCCTCGTTGGCGCCCCCTCCGCTTGCCCGCCGCCGCCGGTTCCTTGGCCCTCCTGCTCCTCCCGCTGCTCCTGCTCCTGCTGCTGCAGTTCCTCGTCGTCGTCGTCGTCGTCCTCCTCCTCCTCCTCCTCCTTCTCCTCCTCTTTCCTCGTGCTCCTCCTCTTCCTGCTGCTCATCATCCTGCTCATCCGCCACCTCCTCCCCCAACGTACACAGCTCCCCTTCTCAGATTGCGCGTGGCACGATGGGGCCCGTTTGGGTGCTCCAGGTCCGCTCCCACACCCGCCGGTGGGCAGAGGAAGGATCAGCGCAGCGGGAAGGAGCGCGTTTCTTTATTGCCTGGGGCATATTGGGCACAATAGTTCCGGCCCCCTCCCACCCCCCCTATAACGTAACGCCCTTCCCCCCCCCCCCAGTGGTGCGCTCGGGGCACTGCCGCCGTGCGCACGGCGTGGGGGAGGCGTTACACTATCCCCCCCCTGGCCCCGTAAGGTCAAAATTTGGTTCTATTTAACGATGTGTTGTTTTTGCTTACACGGACCTCTCCTCTCCTCTCCTTCTCTCTCTCCTCTCTCTCTCTCTCTCTCGTTTCCGTTAGGATTTTATCATAGGAGGAAGGCGTATTACAAATTATTTTTTTGCGGAGGATGACAATCGGATTCCTTTTGTGAAGGCTTACAATCGGATTCCTTTTGTGGAGCATTACAGTAGGATTCCTTTTGTGGAGCATTACAATAGGATTCTGTTGTGGAGGATTGCAATAGGATTCCTTTTTGTGGAGGATTACAATAGGATTCCTCTTGTGGAGGATTACAGTAGGATTCCTTTTGTGGAGGATTACACTAGGATTCCTTATGCGGAGGATTACAATAGGATTACAATAGGATTACAATAGGATTCCTTTTGTGGAGCCGAAGCGCTATGTTTCAATATGGTTTCGCATCCAGGGGCTTGAACACGCTGTGTTTTTATAGGTTTTTCGCCCCAGGGAGCTAGAAACGTTGAGTTTTTAATATGTTTTCAGCTCTGGAGAGCTGAAAATGTTGTTTTTTGGTTTTTTCCCCATATCCTAAGGATTGGGGTTCTTGTTATTACTCTGACGCCTCCCAGTCCTCCTCCTCCTTCTTCCTCCCGCCTCCCGCCTCCCTCCTCCCAATGATAATCACCAGATAAGACAAGACAAGATAAGATACTACAAGATAAGATAAGATAGCACAATATATGATAAGGTAAGATAAGATATATGACAGGGTATGATAATACATAAGATCAGACATCATATGGGGTAATAAGATAAGACAAGATATGATGCGATAAGATGAGTTGATATAAGATAAGCTAATACAAGATAAGAGATTTCAAGATAAGATAATTTAGAGGGTAATAAAGGTAAGATAAGATAGGACTCGATAAGATAAGATGAGACTCACTCTCACTCAGACTCACTCACAGTCACATTCACTCACACTCACACTCTCTCATGATCACAAAACGCTGCCAGGGGCATCATTTGGGAGCCCCAAGGGGGAGCCACCCTGGCTGATCTCACGAGCCCGTTCGCGCCGATTTTGGTGGGACGTCTCAGCTAGAATTGCCGTTTGGCCTCCCCAACATGTATCTCTTGAGAGCCTCATGGTCACAAAACGCTGCCAGGGGCATCATTTGGGAGCCCCAAGGGGGAGCCACCCTGGCTGATCTCACGAGCCCGTTCGCGCCGATTTTGGTGGGACGCCTCAGCTAGAATTGCCGTTTGGCCTCCCCAACATGTATCTCTTGAGAGCCTCATGGTCACAAAACGCTGCCAGGGGCATCATTTGGGAGCCCCAAGGGGGAGCCACCCTGGCTGATCTCACGAGCCCGTTCGCGCCGATTTTGGTGGGACGCCTCAGCTAGAATTGCCGTTTGGCCTCCCCAACATGTATCTCTTGAGAGCCTCATGGTCACAAAACGCTGCCAGGGGCATCACTTGGGAGCCCCAAGGGGGAGCCACCCTGGCTGATCTCACGAGCCCGTTCGCGCCGATTTTGGTGGGACGTCTCAGCTAGAATTGCCGTTTGGCGCCCCCAACATGTATCTCTTGAGAGCCTCATGGTCGCAAAACGCTGCCAGGGGCATCATTTGGGAGCCCCAAGGGGGAGCCACCCTGGCTGATCTCACGAGCCCGTTCGCGCCGATTTTGGTGGGACGCCTCAGCTAAATTGCCGTTTGGCCTCCCCAACATGTATCTCTTGAGAGCCTCATGGTCACAAAACGCTGCCAGGGGCATCATTTGGGGGCCCCAGGGGGGGTCCACCAGGGGCTTCATAGTCACCAAACGCTGCCAGGGGCAGCATTTTGGCTTCCCAAAGAGGAGTCGACCCGGGCCTCCTAGTCGCCAGACACTGCCAGGGGCACCATTGGGATTCAGACTCGCACCCAGACTCACTCATACACAAGCTCACTCACACTCAGATTCATTTCTTCAGAGTCAGGCACACACAGACGTACCCATACTCAGACTCACCCACCCTCAGGCTCACCTAACCCAGACTCCGTCAGAAGCCAGTAGCGAAGAGAGCAGAGAGGAGAGAGAGAGAGAGAGAGAGAGAGAGAGAGAGAGAGAGAGAGAGAGAGAGAGAGAGAGAGAGAGAGAGAGAGAGAGAGAGAGAGAAATAGAGAGAGAGAGAGAGAGAGAGAGAGAGAGAGAGAGAGAGAGAGAGAGAGAGAGAGAGAGAGAGCGGGAGAGAGCGAGAGAGAGAGAGAGAGAGAGAGAAAGAGAGAGCGCGCGAGCGCGAGCGCGAGCGCGAGCGCAAGCGCGAGCGCGAGCGAGAGAGAGAGAGAGCGAGCGAGCGAGCGAGCGAGAGAGAGAGAGAGAGAGAGAGCGAGGAAGAGAGAGAGAGAGAGAGAGA
>CAUYUJ010021547.1:110599-137385 GCA_963575745.1 Prorocentrum cordatum | reverse complement strand
CCTGCCCGCATCAGAGCGCCGCCAACCTGGCGCCCAGGGCATGGCCACGTTTTGTGGACGTCATGGCACTCTGACACTCCTATCATTGAATGAAAGATGTGTTTAAAATGTTTAAGTTATGTTCTAAACATGTTTAAAAACCTGTTTCGTCCCAACCGTCCTGTGGTGTTGGGTCCTCGTTTTGACAAGACAGCGCCCTGTGCCCTTCCTCCCGCTACCCCCCCTCCCTCCTCCCCCTCTTTGCCTCTGCCCTCCGCATGTCTCTGTTGCGGCACACCCCTCACGCGTTTCGTGACCCCATAGGGAGCTCCACCTAAGGTCCCAGTGGCGGAACTCGCATGGCAGCCCCGCCCCATGTTGGCACACCCCTCACACGCTTCGTGGCCCCATCGGGAGCTCCACCTAAGGTCCCAGTAGCGGAACTCGCATGACATCCCCGCCCCATTTTGGCACACCCCTCACACGCTTCGTGGCCCCATCGGGAGCTCCACCCAAGGTCCCAGTGGCGGAACTCGCATGGCATCCCCGCCCCATGTTGGCACACCCCTCACACGCTTCGTGGCCCCATCGGGAGCTCCACCTAAGGTCCCAGTAGCGGAACTCGCATGACATCCCCGCCCCATTTTGGCACACCCCTCACACGCTTCGTGGCCCCATCGGGAGCTCCACCCAAGGTCCCAGTGGCGGAACTCGCATGGCATCCCCGCCCCATTTTGGCACACCCCTCACACGCTTCGTGGCCCCATACGGAGCTCCACCTAAGGTCCCAGTGGCGGAACTCGCATGGCATCCCCGCCCCATGTTGGCACACCCCTCGCACGCTTCGTGGCCCCATCGGGAGCTCCACCTAAGGTCCCAGTGGCGGAACTCGCATGGCATCCCCGCCCCATTTTGACACACCCCTCACACGCTTCGTGGCCGCATAGGGAGCTCCACCTAAGGCCCCAGTGGCGGAACTCGCATGGCGGCCTCGCCCCAGGAACACCCCTCGCACGTTTCGTGTCCCCATTCGGAGGTCCACCTTCGGTCCCAGTGGCGGAACTCGCATGGCGGCGCCGCCCCATTTTGGCACACCCCTCACACGCTTCGTGGCCCCATCGGGAGCTCCACCTAAGGTCCCAGTGGCAGGGATCGCATGGCGGCCCCACCCAACTTTGGCATACCCCTCCCTCGGCTCGTAGTCTCATAGCGAGCTCCACCGAAGGCCCCAGTGGCAGGGTTCGCATGGCGGCGCCGCCCCATTTTGGCGCACCCCTCATACGCTTCGTGGCCCCATCGGGAGCTCCATCTAAGGTCCCAGTTGCGGAACCCGCATGGCGTCGCCGCCCCCCTCATAGGGAGCTTCACCTAAGGTCCCAGTGGCGGAACTCGCATGGCATCCCCTCCACATTCTGGCACCTCCCTCACACGTCTGGTAGCCCCATAGGGAGCTCCAACCAAGGTCTCAGTGGCGGAACTTGCATGGCGGCCCCGCCCCATTTTGGCACACCCCTCACACGGCTCATGGCCTCATAGGGAGCTCCACCGAAGGCCCCAGTGGCATCGTCCGCATGCGTCTCCCCCAATCAGTATAGCGCTTCGTGGCCCATAGGGAGCTCCACCGAAGACGATACCCACAACTCTGGTACTCACAACTGCATATGGTTGGGTCCTCCGCCAGGCTAAATGTACATGTTTAAGACATGCTTGAAGCATTCCTGGCATCTGGAAACTGTTTGGCAGCACGCCTCCTCTCCATTGATCGACTTCCACAAGTCAAGCTGCAGCCGCCTCCCTGAGATCCGACGTTCCAAAAAAATGCCACACTGCAAAACGTCACGCCTGGAGCCCCAGAGCGCATCTGCCTGCGTCCTTCCTCGAGCCGGATCGCTCCGTGAGGGCCTCGGGGCCCGGCATGGAGCGGAAACCCCCCGATTGGTAAACCTTGCCACGCCAGGACCTCAGGGCCGGCGAAGCCCCCGCAGCGCTGCGCAGCGCACCCATAGGGGGGCACATACGACCCCCACCCCTGCCCCCCACGATTTCTGACGGGGAGGGTGGGGTTCACTTCTCGTTCGGGAGCTCCCGAGCGAAGTGAACCCCACCCTCCCCTCAGAAATCGTGGGGGGCAGGGGTAGGGCTCGCCATGTGGCCTCCCATAACCCAGGGCGCCACAGGGCCTCCCGAGCGCGAGACCTCGGCAGGGCCACCCGGCGCGCGCGCGCGCGGCGCGCAGGCCGGGCGACACAGGCCTCGGCCGGCCCGCGGGCACCCCATGGGGGCCGCCCGCGGGCGCCGCCCGAGCGGAGAGCCGCGGCAGGCCCCCCGAAGAAGGTGCGCGGGCAGCAGGCGAGCGGCCCCCCTGCGCAGGTGAGCAGGCCAGGGGAGAGAGAGAGAAAGAGAGGCGTGCACAGAAGCAGAAAGAGACAGAGAGAGAGGGGGGAACAAAACAACAACGAGAGAGAGAGAGAGATGTGAGGCGGGGATGGATCCATCTCCGCCGCCTGGGGAGCCGACGTCCTGGGGCCCCGGCGGGCGGTGGGTATGAACTTGTCTGAGCTCCAGGGGGTCCGAATTCCATGTCTAACGCCTGTCGAGGTCGGCGAAAATGGATCCTCCAGGCGGTGGCTATGCATGTATAAATCCCCGCCTCGGAAGAGAGAGTGACAGAGAGAGAGCCAGAAATAGAAGGAGGGAACGAGAGAGAGAGAGAGAAGGAGAGAGCGACTAGGGGAAGATGCAACGCGCCCAAGTTCAACAACCTTGTTTGGAGAAAACCCCGCTTGTAAGAACACGCCCGGCTTAAAGTTTGAAGCAATTTCAAGGACGGACGGCGAGTGATTTGCAAGTGTGACTCTCGCCTCAACGCCGCGCAGACTCTTGAAAGTTTGCAGCAGCTTCAAGGATGGATAATAGGTCCGTTACAAACAGCGATTCTCGCCATAACGCCGCGCACATTCTTTTCAAAACTCGCAACGGTCTCAAAGATTCGTGTGGCTGTTCTGGCACGTTTTAGGCTTGCCAGGACGTAGCAGTATCGTTGGATCTCGGTGTCAAGTCCCAGGAACTATGTTCAGACACGTCTGAGGCTTGTCCGGACGCAACAGTCGCGCTGACTTGCAGCGTTGATGCCTCAGGAACTGTGTGTTGATGCCTCAGGAAAAATGGGGCACCTTCCACCATGAGAACACATTACTCTTGTAGAGGCCTTTGCATCGGGAGCTTGGGGAGAGGGTTGATTGCATCATCGTTGATGCACCTTGGGTTTAGAGTGGTCCTCCTCCTGCGTACTCCGTGCTGGCGGCGTCGGTGTCTCCAGAACGCTGCCATCTCTCCCCCAGGGGCAGTTGACACTGGAGTGGCGATCAAACTAGAAGGTGTGTAAGGAAAAACGAATTCGGCTTTGAGACCCCCATAGGCGGAGTCGCTAGGTCCTCAAGCCACCCTGGGGGGGGGGGGGAGAGAGAAGAAGGAACGACAACACGGCGACGACGAGGCCTTTGTCTTCCTCCTTTTCCTCCTCCTCCTCCTCCTCCTCCATTCCCTCCTCCTCCTCCTGCTCATCCTCCTCCTCCTCCTCGTGCGCCCTCTCCTCCTCTTCCTCCTCCTCCTCCTCCTCCTCCTCCTCCTCCTCCTCCTCCTCCTTCTCCTCCTCCTCCCTCGGGGGCAAGTCTCCGAGCGCGCGGCCAGTCTCCTCCCCCGACTCCGAGATGGCCGAGGACTGGCTGCGCACGGAGCTGCGCGCCGTGGCCATCTCCGACCCCTCCCCGCCATCGCGCCCGGGCCCGAAGAGGGCCTGCACGGGGCGACGGCGACGACGGCGACAAAAACGACGACGACGAACACGACGACGATGACGACGAAGACGAAGACGACAACGACAACGACGACGACGAACACGACGACGACGAACACGACGACGACGAACACGACGACAACGAACACGACGACGACGAACACGACGACGACGACGACGACGACGACGACGACGACGACGACGACGACGACGACGGCGACGGCGACGGCGACGGCGACGGCGACGGCGACGGCGACGGCGACGGCGACGACGACAACGACAAAAATCAGGAGGAAACTCCTGGAAGGCCGTCGTGGGAACGAAGCCAGGTGTGTATGTCCACCAGAATGGACCCCACGCTGTGAAATGTGACACTCTGGATGTGTAAGCTATGTAGCGTGGTCTATGGGGTGTGAAGCCGCTCAGGGCCAATCCCCTCCCAACGTTGCATCATGGCTTCTGGTCGTAAGTTGGCTCTCTGGCGGCCGTGCAGGACGGTCTGGCCCCGGAACGCCCTCGGCGAGGCGCAGCCGCTGGAAGGCATCCCGAGGACCAACAAAAAGCCCCCCCCCCCAAACGTTGCCCCTGGCCAAACGAAGGGAGTGGGCGGAGGAGGAGGGGGAGGAGGAGGAGGAGGAGAAGTATGGGGAGGAGGAGGAGGAGGAGGGGGAGGAGGGGTGGATGGAGGAGGAGGACGACGAGGAAGGAGAGGAGGAGGGCGAAAAGGAGAAGGAGGACGACGAGGAGGGCGAGGAGAAGGGCGAGGAGGAGGGCGAGGAGGAGGGAGGGAGGAGGAACATGAGGAGGAGGGAGGAGGAGAAAAAGGAGGAGGATGGACGATGGAGGAAGGACGATGGAGGAGGAGGAGGAGGAGGAGGAGGAGGAAGAGGAGAAGGAGGAGGAGGAGGAGGATGGAGGATGTGGACGAGGGCGAGGGCGAAGAGGAGGAGGCCTGCACCAGGATCGCCATCATCTCGCGCACCGCCGCCCTCCGCACGGCGCCGCCGCAGGCGGCCACCACGCGCTCGGCCACGCCCTCGAGGGCGCGCGGGCTCGGCCGGGACAGGCCCATGGCCTCCGCGGACTCGACGTCGCCGCTGTCGGGGCCGGCGAAGAGGATGTCCTGCGGAGGGGCGCCGACCATCCCAGGGCCCCTCGAGCCGCGAGGAGGAGGAGGAGGAGGAGGAGAAGGGAGGAGGAGGAGGAGGAGGAGGAGGAGGGGAGGAGGAGGAGGAGGAGGAGGAAGTGAAGGAGCGAGGGAGGAGGCGAGAGAGGGCGTATACGAGGAGGAGAGGAGGAGGAGGAGGAGGAGGAGGAGGAGCAGCAGAAGAAGGCCTTGTCAGACGACAACGCAGCCATCCCAGACATCACGACGGAGGGTGGTTGGCCCTCTCCAGCCTCCCAGGGCCCCTCACCGGGCCACGGGGCTGTCCAGAGCCGGCGCGGGGTGAAGAGCTAATCCTGGGGACAGGCTCGGGATGTGTGTGTCCTCCTCCTCCTCCTCCTCCTCCTCCTCCTCCTCCTCCTCCTCCTCCTCCTTGTCTGTCCTTCTTCCTTGGACGTCCGCCGACCCTGTCGGCGCGTGTGAGGGGGAGTCCTGGGGTGTCCCAGGGGTGGTCCTGGGAGGACGCCCCCCAGTGCCCTGGGGCCACCTGGGGCCCCCCAAACTCGCCAGCCCGAGGTGAATCGAGCCAAGTCTTTTGGACGGTTTTGGATGAAAAAAAAAATGGTCAAAACATGATAGATAAATTATTTTAAACATAGCCCTGTGCCGCCGATAGAAAAAGACCCCCCCTTTCCACGCTAGAGTTGTATCCACGGCCAAGAAGAATTTCGTCAGGGGCGTGGGGCGCGGAGGCCAAACTTTTTTATCACTGTGAAAGCTCATCATCGAGGTTAACTGCCTTCTCATGTTGAGATAGTAACATCAAACGAAACGAAGACGTTCTCGAGGATGTCTCAAGCGAAACCAACAGCGTTCTCTTTATATATCTCTCTCTCTCTCTCTCTCTTATGTCTGCTTTTCTCTTTCTCTTTCCGGTTCCTCCCCCTGCCCCCCTGAACTTGTTTTATCGCTGTGGCTTACTATCCATCAAAACCGAGGCACGTGAGCTACCCTACACGAGCAGATGAAAATCTGAAATTCCATTGTTGTTTACAAGTTAACTTTGATGGGTTTGGAACTTTGGCGTTTCTCCTCCTCCTCCTCCTCCTCGGCTTTCGGTCCTCTTAACATAATCTCCTTTTCCTCCCACATGCTAGCCTCCGGCAGGCAACATTTATAAATCCCCCGCAACCCCGAACTTTATTTTATCCCTGTGGCATTAATCTCGGCGGCACAGGGTTAGCCTGGCAAAGCACCCAACCATATGCAGCTGCGCGTACCGCAAATGTGAATATATTCTTCGGTGGCGCTCCCTCTGGGGCCACGAACCCTGTGAGGAGTGTGCCGAAATAGGTGCGGCGGCACTGGGGCCTTCGGTGGAGCTCCCTATGGGGCCAGTGCGAGGTGTGCCGAAATGGGTGTGGAGGACGCGAGTAGAAGGTGCCACTGGGGCCTCCAATGGAGTTCCCTATGGGGCCACGAAGCCTCTGAGGGGTGTGCCGAAATGGGTGTGGGGGGTGCAGGTGGATGGTGGCATTGGGGCCTTCGTTGGAGCTCCCCATGGTGCCACGAAGCGGGAGGTCTGTGCCGAAATGGGGGTGGGGACCGCACGCGGGCACCCCAACTAGGGCCTTCGGTGGAGCTCCCTGCGGGGCCACGAGACGTGTGAGGGGTGTGTCGAAATGAATGTGGGGATCGCATGCGGGCACCCCCACTAGGGCCTTCGGTGGAGCTCCCTATGGGGCCACAAAACGTATGAGGGTTGTGACAGTGTGTGTGGGGACCACATGCGGGCACCCCCACTAGGGCCTTCGGTGGAGCTCCCGAAAGGGGCCATATGTGAGGGGTGTGCCGAAATGGGTGTGGGGACCGCATGCGGGCACCACCACCAAGGCCTTCGGTGGAGCTCCCTATGGGGCCACGAAACGTGTAAGGGGTGTGCCGAAATGGGGGTGGAGACCGCATGCGGGCACCCCTTCTAGGGCCGTCGGCGGAGCTCCCAAAGGGGCTACGAGACGTGTGAAGGGTGTGCCGACATGAATGTGGGGATCGCATGCGGGCACCCCCACCGGGGCCTTCGCTGGAGCTCCCTATCGGGCCACGACACGTGTGATCGGTGTGCCAAGATGGATGAGGGGACCGCGTGCGGGCACTACGTGGGGACCGCATGCGGGCACCCCCACTAGGGCCTTCAGTGGAGCTACCTATGGGGCCGCAAAACGTGCGAGGGGCGCAACAAGTGAGGGGGGGACAAGAGGAGGGAGGAGGGGGAAATGGAGGAGTAGAGGAGAAGAGGAGAACGCGGGGACCGTCTCTTCAAAACGAGGACCCAACACCCACAGGATAGTTGGGAATAACCGAACATAGCCGAAACGTCGACATCGTACCCAGACGAATGGCTAGACTATTTCTGAATTTTCCTCCTGTAGAGGGGCATGCCTGACTTAAGCCCAGCAGTAATGCATCGATTGGAAGCCTGTTCTGTGTGGCCCCTTCCCTGCCAGGCCCCTGGGGAGGTGGGCCTCCCCGCGCCCCCACCCCCCTCCCTGGAGTGACGCAGGCTGGGACGGCCTACGACTACCTTTTTTCTCTCCCCCAAGGTCCGGAAGGAACGCCCGGGGTGGCGAACGGGAGGCGACCCGCCTGCTTTCCTGGGGAGGGACCCCAGTGGCACAGGTGCCCGGAGGCAAAAAAAATGGCAAAGGCGCTTCGGGGATGAGTCAGAACGGCCACAGCGGCAGCGGCAGCGAGCTCTAGTAGTATCCCTGCGACGAATATGGATGCATGGGCCTGGGACCAATTTCTTGGTCGCCTAGGCCTGCCTGAGGCGCACTCCCCAGGAACATACTCGTGGGGGTGGGCCTCGCGCAGGGAGCTGGGCGCCTCCCTCACTCGACAGCTGGGGGGCTAGGGCAGGGCCCATCACGAGAGCCGTGCCCTGAGCCCCAGGGCAAGGGGTGACGCACTCGGTGAGAAGAGGGGGGAAACCACACACACACACACACACACACACACACACACACACACACACACACACACACACACACACACACACACACACGCTCCACCTCCCAACACACACACACACACACACACACACACACACACACACACTCACAGAGGGAAAGAGGGGAGGAGGGAGAGGGCGGCTCCCGCCGCGCCCGAAGGGGGGCAACGGGCGGGGGGCGCGCCTGCGGGTCGCCCGCGTCGACGTGGCGGCAGGGCGGCGGGGGGCCGCGCCGCGCGCCACTCGCTCGGGGCTCTCTCTCCCCCCTCCTCCTCTCCACTCCCTCCTCCCCTCCCAGACAGGGCCATGCAATCCAAATGAAATAATTCTACCTCCTCCTACTCAGGTCTGGGGCTGGGATGGGCGGTCGTGGGCGCTGCCTCTCTGTCCCCTGTTGTGACCAACCGTCGGCGGGACACGTAGCATGAGTCATGGCAGTGTGATCTCTCCGTGGGAACTGACGCACATGCGAGAGACTCGTGGGGGGGGCACGCTCCGTCGCCTGTAAGGGATCGCGCCCACCCAGGTGGGCGCTACGGGCCCCCCCCCCCCCCTCGAGTATAGTAGAGCCCTCCTTGTATCTGAACCGTCGAATTGTTCTATTGTTTCTCTCAGGTCCTCTGGCCCTGCATGGGGCACTCTCGTCTGCGCAGCATCAGCTTCTGACGGTGTAAAAAATCACTTCACTGCCATGATTTGAGAGCGGGTAGTATCTGCCTCGACCTCATGTTCAGATCTCTCCCTCACCGTCCGAAGCGATCGCAATCTCCTCTGCATTCACCTTGCTCTCGCTCTCACTCCCCTGCCCCTTCTGGTGGTTCACCCATGGGCGCTTCTCCTTCCATCCGTAGAATACCCACGTGCTCGGGTCGTCTTTGTTCCATGCTGGGATGTCCTCTGCCGAAGGCGCCCAGCCATGGAACACCCGCGTGCTCGGGTCTCCTGCGCCCCATGGGGGTGCCAACGTGATCTTTGCAAGCTCCATGGCGCGCTGCGCGCGGATCGGCGTGACCTGGTCCTCCAAGTGATTGATCTCGTCTACCTGCTTCTTCATATACTCCTTGCTCGATGGGTATTTAGGTGGGGCCTCGCTGCGGAACTGTAGGCTGCCATGCGCCTGGAGCGTGGCGGTCAACGCCTCCTCGATGCCCTTCAGCTGGTCCGTGATCATCTGCATGTTCTCCCCGATCATGATGGCCTCCAGGGTGTCCCTCGTGTTTAGCATCTGCGACCTGAGCAAGATGCGGTTGAGCTTTCTCTTCTGCGCCGTCAGGTAGTCGACCTGCGTCCCGTACTTCTTCTTGCGCCTTGCATCATTTTCTGGCACGGCTTGATGCTCTTCTCCTGGAGTATCAGCACGTAGTTGAAGTCGCCGATGTCTGGGTCTTCGGCCTCTCCGCGATACACGGGCACCTCGGGCACCTTCGGCAGAGACTCTGGCATCGTTCACACTGCCTCCGTTGGTAGATGATACCGTCCGCGGCGGCCCCACACTCTGTACTCTTGCTGAGCCAGATGTGCTACGGAGGAGCCCCTCCCGTTGTACATACCCCAACATATCCCCAGTGTTGTTCCAGCTGCGCTGGAGTCGGGCGTAGTAGTCGGACGATGGGGCCAGGGGCTCTGGAGTCCTGATTAATTCCACAGGGCCCCTTATTGTCAAGAAAACAACAATATACGCATCAACTACGACATACCGACGCGCACCGACGTAGGTACCTGCACAAACGCACTGTCCAGTTGTGTTCAATACCGAGTGCTGCATTCCCTCCACCCTGTTCTGCGTCTCCAGTTCTAGGTACTCCTTCTGTCCTTCTCCTCATCCTCCAAACCCCTACTGCAGCAACCCTCCTCCCTGCAATGCGCCTCCCCATCCCCAGCCTGTCGTCACATTCCCTTTGTAGGTAGGTGCCGTCTTCTCCGATGTATGTAATAGTCACCAAACAAACACATGCAATCCCAATTGAACCCCGCGGTAGGTGGGTTCCCCCCCCCCCCCCCCCCCCCCTCTGGTGAAACGTCCGTGGCCCGCCGTACCGCTATTTTTGTTTCGTACTTTGTCTCCTCTTCCACTATCCCGCCCCCCTCTGCCTCCTCGACCTTCGGCTTCGTACTTCAAAGATTTGTGTCGTTCTCGTATGTATTGCAATGCTAGCTGGTAAAGCTTCTTGGGATGGCTTTTGCCGCATGTTTCTGCTAACTTGTTCAGCTTCTCCATCCTGGAGGGGCCCTGGCTGATCTCCTTAGCTAGTTTTCGCCCCTTGTTAGTTGAGGAGTCTCCTCCAGAGGTTCGGCTACTTGTGGTCTCTCAGCAAGCTGCGCTGGGGTGCACGGCAACGAATCTGATCCCTTAGCAGAGGACAAGACTGGCGCAGGCGTGGCCTCGGGCAGGCTGATACTGCTACTGCTAGCTATTGCCTGCTCTGTAGCTGCTTCTCTACCGTGCGCTCCAAGTCCGTCTTCGGCCCCACTGACTGGCCGCACTGCCCCCCCCCCCCCCCCCCCCATCATTTTCAAGATGTAGCCCATTGCCTGGCGCATGTAGTTCGGGCTGTACTCGTTGGTCTCGTCCTTGTCCTCGTCCTCCGCCAGCATGGCCCCGCCCCCATCGTCTGACTTGTAATTGATGAAGTCCTCCCCCATCGCCAGGTGGATGCACGGCATCGAGTTTATGCAATACTGCAGCTTCACCTTGCTGTTCCCGTCGTCCTCCTGGCCCTTCGGTATGTACGCCTCCGTCAGCTTGAACATTTTGATAATCTCCTGGATGAACTCTTTCCCCTTCTCGTGAAATGCCAGGCGCAGCCACTGGTTGAGGATCTACATGCTCCACTGGACCTCCCTCTGGTAGCCTTCCTTCTCCAGACAGGATTGCGCGTTGTTGCGCATCTCCTGAATCGTAGCAACTGCGACGTGGACGCGGGGGGGGGCGAGGTTGCGACGCTTCCCCTTTGGCCGCACTTCTGCGGCGCACTCTCGCCCCGCCGCGAGGCCCACCTTGGACGGCGAGCAGGAGCCAGGGATCAGCCAGAAGTCCGTCGCCAGGTGCGCTCGCTCCCGTGCTCGTTGCGCCGTCCGCAGCGACAGGCGCTGCAGCGATGTGATCGTCTGGGCGAACGAGTGGCTGTCGTCTTGGCTGGCACTTGGGCCGCCTCCTCTGCGCAGTGGTTGGCCCCCTGGAGGTCCTGCGCTGCTCGCTGGACCTGCGCCCTTGCCCCCATTGGCCCTTGCTGTCCTTGGCCGCGCGTGGGCTGGCGTCGCGAGGGCGCAACTCTGCGGCCCTCTTCAGGCCCCAGGGCGGGTGCGCCAGCATAATGCCGTCTGCCATGGCTGTGCGCCCCCTGCTGCTTAGGTTCCCGCACTGAGGTAGGCCCTGGGTGGCGCGACCGAGCGTGCTCGTGAAACCCTTCTAATGTTTGGGCCTCAAGATTACAGATGCGGCATATGAGAGACCGTGGCGGCTGGATGGGGTGGTTCCATTTGCTCCGATCACGGTGACAAATCCCATGGCCGTCGGCTGCTCTGGTCGCATGGTCGATTGCTGTCCTCTTATCTGCAAAGGCCGACAGGCACCACGGGCATTGATTTGTTGCCACCAAACTGGCGACCACTGGCCGAATGTTGCGGTACTCTCTGCGGTGTCCTAGCAATGCCTGGATTGTAATAAAGCGCTTTCCGCAAACCAAGGCAGTCCCCTCAGCAGTCCGTACAATGCAGTCGCACCAGTACTGCTTTGTGACATCGTTCTCCTCCTCTTCCTCGCCCTCCGTCTCTCCCCCGTTTCCTCTGACTGCGTCCAATTCTGCTACTCCCATGCTTCTCAATACAGTGGGGCCCGTGGCCGTCCAGTGTTTCCAAGCAGCGGTCCCTGGGCAGAATATTTCGACATCTGAAACCCTCTCGTCGTACCAGCTTTTTATGTCCAAATCGGCGTTGGCCAGTGCATCCAAATCCTCCTTTACCTCCTTGGCCCAGGGGGTCGAGAATTGCCATACCCATTTGTTGTCCTGAAATCGGCGCACTCCCCTCCTGATGTCTAATACCGAGCCCCCAGAAACCGCTGCAAGTACTCCTACATGCTCCGTGGGGTATAGAGCCCAACTCTTGTACCATTTCAATCGTCTTGTTCTGAGTGCCGTCGCCGCTGGTTCTATTCTCCAGTCCCGAAAGACCCTTGCAGATGAATGACAGCGTGTTTCCCCTGTCTCTGTCTTCCAGCTCATCTTCCCTCCTGACATTCTGCGCAGATACTTGCAAATCACCGCGTCAATGGCTCGTGTGAGAGAGGCAGATAAGACAAAGGCAGTGAGACCGCTTAACCCCGCACCTAGGACAAACGCTATGAACATCGTCCTCTTGATAACTGCTGGCGTGTCCGAGCTCCAAAAACTGCCGCATTGTCTCCACGCAACATGCATGGCCTTAATTATATTTTGAATCTCTCCTCCGAGTCCCTGGTCCGATGGCAGGAAAGGTCCTAGCACCCGCATCTCTCTCAGAGCTTCTCCTTTCAGCTTGTTCGATCGTCTCAACTGTCGGGTAGTGCCGTAGCTCTGTGGGCCTTTCAAGCATAGGAGGTGATGTGTCTTCCCCTGGTTGAGCTTCCAACCTCCGCGCCCGATCGTGGTTTCTAGCCGCTCGGTTGCGTCGTTCAACTGCTGTGTGACCTCTTCTGCCGTAGCTCCCTGGAGTATCGTGTGTGTCCTGGTTATGTCATCCATGAAAAATGTTCAATGCTAAGTCGTGCGTTCGTCCTGTCACTGGGTTGTGCGTGTCGTGCCAAGTCCGGTGAATGTCTCTACTCCGCTCCCCCTGCAACCATTGTTCCACGTACAGGTTATACACATCATTGAATTGCCGTGGACACAGTGTAAACCCCATCTGAGCCCTCTCCGTCGCTTCCGCGTGCAACCAATCGTCGGCACAGCGCATGCTCAACTGGGTGTTGCAAATTGCTCCTAGGGCAAACGGCTGATCCGCTTCTGTCGCGTACCGCCATGCAGTCGCCTCCAAGAGTCATCGCTCCGTGCTGGCAAACGCGTTGCTACAATCGTAGTTAGTGCGCACAATGCTCATGCCCGCCTCTCCCGCCCTCCATTGTGTAGCTTGAAGGCACAATATCGCATTTTCTCTACTTCTATGTGCGAGGCCCCCTTGAGCCCATGGGGGGGGGTCAGGCTGGGGGCCCCTTTTGTGCATCCCCCAGCGCTGCGCCATACTCATGGAGTCGTACGCATGCATGATACGCTCCCCTCCTACGCCTGCTTTGCCATTGTTCTTGTCCGCGTCGAAAGAAATGGATCTATGCCAGGATAGTGGTGTCACCTGTGTACTCCGAATCTTCGTAAGCAACTGGTCCAAAAAACGCTGGAAAAGAAAGCCTCTCTCCTCCACCTGTCTTCTCACTGTCGTCGTACCTAGGCCCGCTTGGGCAGGGCGGTCCACGTAGCATGGAGTAACCTCGTTGTGCGTCAACTCTGTGCCGTCCAGTGGTTCTTCAGATCTGCCTAACTTCGCACCACTCTTCCATCCCATGCGTTCCAAAATCCGTCTGCCCACCCGATATTTATGCAGTGATGTGTATTTGCTCAAGTCCTCCTCATCCTTTCTTTTCTCCGCCGCCCTGATCCCCCTCTCTTCGATCTGCCTACTTCGCAGCTCTGGGTGCCCAAGGTGGGTAGTGGGGTCCAGGATCACCCACGTGAGTTCTACTGGGATCCCCCACTCCGGCCAAGCTCGACGTTTGGCTGCTCGTTTGCAATACTTCAACATCCAGCGCTCGTCCGCGAGGACTTGACCCGTGAGCTCCAAATCCTCTGGCAACGGCGTTTGGTCATTGAGTCTTTGCTGCTGTTCCTGCAAATATTCTGCCAAGTCAATCTCTCTGGCCCCCAGTCCCCCTTCACATGGTGGTGATCCTAGTTCTTGCACCCACTCGCTCTTTGGCCAATACGTCCGCGCCGCTGCATAATACCTCTTTTTTGGCCACCGACCGTTTTTTTGGCACTGTATGCGCAGTCGGTGCATGGTACTGAAATCGTTTCTTTGATGGGCTTCCCATATCTCCCGCACAAGGCGCGCTCGTCTCTGCTCTTCCGCATCCGCCCGCAATTTCTTCAAGAGGGCTGACATCTCCGACAACTCCTGCTGTGTCTGCACAGGCGCCTCCTCCCCTTCACTGTCCACCATCTTCTCTCGCAACTCCCGTCGTTCGGCTAGCAGTGACACGCGCCTGGCCCGCACTTGCTCGATGGCCTCGTCGCAGTCGGCCTTGCCCTGCCTGAAGCAGGTGTCTGAGGCCTGCCTAGCCGCCCCCCCCCAAACCTCCCACATGCCGTCGGGTGCGCTCTCGTCCTTCACCTCCTCCCATCTCCGACTCACCTTCTGCATTTTGGATTCCAGAACTTCGAAAAACTCGGGCCTTCTTTTCCCTCTCCGAAGACATTCCATGAGTTGGTCTCTATCTAGCAAGGGTGACCTTTCCTTCCGTACTGAGGCAAAGCTGTTCTTGCTAGTGATGGGCAGTACAATTCCCACTGGGATGTGTTCGCGATGGCCTCGACGCTTGATGAGCTGGAGTCGCTTTGCGGACGTCCGCAGCGCTACACATCCCTCTGCTAACTTCAAGGCGCCTACTGGGAGTGCAATATGGTCTATGACACTTGTCACGCCGTTGGCTGCATAGTAGGTTGGTCCGATGCCATGGTACGTGGTGGCAATACTGAGATTCGATCCACAAAATTCCCTGAAGTGTTTCCCATTTTCATTCTCCAATTGTCTGTGCTGTGGGCCCGTCGTCACTCCTCTATTTACCTCCACCATACCGTCCGTGCCTCTATGCAATCCAAACTGGCTGTTGATGTCCCCTCCCACTACTATCGTGCATCTAGCTCCTAATCGGTCACATTGTCCCTCCATCCACTCCGTAACATTCTTAGCAACTCGTTCGTGCTGCTTGAAGTGCGTGGGGGCGAAGTACACACTGAAGAAGCAGAAGTCTACTTCTCGCGACCAAAGCCTGATACCCCCGACTCTGCCCTGTATCTCCCTGGGTGGGACGAAGGTTTTTCGAAGGGCCGTGATGTGGATGCTGTGATGTACTAATATTGCCACTCCGCATACCTTCGTGACTAGGTGGCCCTTTCTTGCTCCAAATCTGTACGCAAGGTGATTGGGCAACCTCATCGTAAATATCCCCTCGTCTCCTGCCCAGTGATGTGTCCCGTTCAATAAAATGAGATCCCAACCTCTAAATTCAGTACTGATGTCCTCCAGTCTCTCGCTCATACCTGCTGACTGTGGGTTGTACGTCAGGATTTTCATCTCCGATAAACGGTTCCAGCGGCAGTGTCTAGGGCGAGTGTGTCTCCCTCACCCCCTCCCCTGGCATAGGCGAGAGAGCAGCGGCGCGTGAAAGTCGCGCGCGGGTAAACTTGTGCCCTCCTGGCGGGTCGCTCGCACCTCGGGCCTTCCCACGCCGACTAGGTGCCCGGAGGAGGAGGAGGAGGAGGAGGAGGAGGAGGAGGAGGAGGAGGAGGAGGAGGAGGAGGAGAGAGAAGGTGGAGGGAGGAGGAGGAGGGGGGGAGGAGGAGGAGGAGGAGGAGGATGAGGAGGAAGAGGAGGAGGAGGAGGAGGAGAGGAGGAGGAGGAGGAGGAGGAGGAGGGGCCCAGAGATCAAAGTCAGCGCACGGCGCACGCAGGCGAGCACGGTGGACCCCCCCCCCGCGGGGTCCGCCATCAGCTGCACCACGCCGCGCGCGGGCTCGACCCGGTCCTTGCTGGGGGCAAGGGGGGGGGGCGGAGGCAGGCGCGGGCCCCAAGAGTATACACCACCAGCACCACCACCTCCTCCATTCCCCCCCCTCCTCCACCCTCATCTCCTCCGCCTCCTCCGCCTCCTCCTCCTCCTCCTCCTCCTCCTCCTCCTCCTCTCCTCCTCCTCCCTCCTCCCTCTCCCTCCTCCCTCCTCCTCCTCCTCCTCGCTCTCCCTCCTCCTCCTCCCTCCTCCCTCCTCCCTCCTCCCTCCTCCCTCCTCCCTCCTCCCTCCTCCTCCTCCCTCGCCTCTTCCCTGGGAGAGGGAGGAGACGAGGAAGGAGGTGGTGGTGTGTATACTCTGGGCCGCGGAGGCAGGACCCGTCGGCATCGGATCGGGCACTCGGAGCGAGTCGAGGTGTGCGTCGGATCGGGGCCCAGAGCGGGCGCTCCCGAAGGAAGTGGAGCGGCCCGTGTTTGCCCGTCTCTTCGGCCTCCGGAGGCCGCCACCTGGCACTGGGACCGGAGGAGGAGGAGGAGGAGGAGGAGGAGGAGGAGGACGAGGAGGAGGAGGAGGAGGAAGAGGAGGCGGAGGAGGGTGTAGAAGTGGTCCAGACCTCAGGGGACCCCCGGGGACCGCCACGCATCAGACAAAACATCGGAGCGCGCGGAGGTCCGGGCACGCATCGGCACGGCTTCAGAATCGGATCGGATCGGACGCGCCGTGATGCAAGCAGCGCCATGCGAGCGTCGGATCGCGTCGGATCGCCTGGACACCAGAATCGGACCAGATCGGGCCGGCCGGAGTTGGTATCGAATCGGATCGTTCGGATCGAAGTGGGCTCTGGAAGGAGGCAAGCATCTGGCGCCTCGAAAACATCCAGGCAGCCAATGCGTCGCCCCCCTTTGGCCTCTGGATGCCAGGCTCGAGCCCCCTGACCGTCAAAAACGCTCGAGCGAGGGAAATCTGCGATGGTGAAGAGGTCGAGGACCTGGGACCTCCTCCTCCTCCTCCTCCTCCTCCTCCTCCTCCTCCTCCTCCTACTCCTACTCCTACTCCAACTCCTACTCTTACTCCTACTCCTACTCATCCGTCTCATCCTCCTCCATCGAAAATCAAAATTAATAGCGCCGGATGCCTGCGGATACAGAGCGCCGGATACCTGGGGATGTCCTGTTTGAGAAGCTTGAACTATGCCACAGGGTGCTAGTGCTAGAAGCAGGGGATGCCCTGTTTGAAAAGCTTGAGCTATGACTTGGACCACAGGCGTACGCACCCTTCTAATTGCTACTCCGAGCCTGCACTGCGCACTGCTCGGCAAAAGACGGAAGCATTAGGGATAACCTTTGGCAACTATACATGCCACGCACTCTGAGCCGAGTGTCCCTCGTGCAGCGTCGGACGTGCCAGATCCGCCGAGGCATTGAGAGACACATGGGCTGGCACAGAGAACCAGGGTCGGTGGGGCAGCTCGTGCGTCGGCTCCGCGAGTGGGGGGCCTCGGAAGCACCGCGCGACGGGGTCTGGAGTCCAGGATCGAAGGTGGCGGCGGAGGCCGAGGTGGCCGTCGAGCGGCCAGCGCGCCTCTGCTCGTGGGGCCCCCCGGCGCAAGCTCACCGGTAGGCTCGACGCGCTCGGGAGCAGCACGCGGTGGGCCCCAGAAGGCCGGGGACGAGGGCGAAGAGCGCGCTGCGGCCAGGGCTCTCGAGGCGAATGCAGCGGCGGCGACGAGGGCGGCTTCCCAGGAGGCCGAGGGAAAGAGAGGAAAAGACGAGCGAAGGGTAGCGGGAGGGTCAGGTCGGGCATATCCACCAACAGGCGGATTTTGGATGACAAATCAAACTAATCAAAAAAAGCTCGAACATATTCCTCCTGTAGAGGGGCAGGCCCGACTTAAGGGACAGGCCCGACTGAAGGGTGCCGCAAGAGAGGACCGTTTTCAGCGCACCTTGCAGGCTCGACGCGAGCATGCTGCGGCGAGCCTCGAAGGTCGGAGGGCAGTAGGGAAGCGAGCTCTGTATTTAGGATGCTCCCATCGGACTGAAGGACCACATCCCAGAAGTAGTTAATTTCGAGCACACAGAAAAGTATCGAAAAAGCATCGAACGAGTATCGCCTCCCAGGGCCCGACACGTGAAATCCCTCCAGTTTCGTTACTTTCCTGGTGCGCGAAATCCTTTCTGGTGGTCAAGGGTAAACAAGGTAAGAACATCATAACTCTGTATACACCGACGCTTCTTCCAGCCCTGCACCGAGGCTTGCAGCATGGAGATGGTGCGCAGAGCCTCTCCGCACAGCGCTCACAGGGACGAAGAGAGAGAGAGAGAGAGAGAACCCCCCGCGGATCTCTGGGCGCATCGGCTCGAGATCGAGCCGGCTCGATATCGCATCGGAACCGAACCGGCCTCCGTTGTGTTGGGATCTCCAGGCGCATCGGATCGAGATCGAATCGCCTCGAGATCGGATCGGAACCGAATCGGCATCCAGTTTCGCGCCAGCTCGAGCCGAAACCGAAGCGGAAGCGGGCGCGCCCGCGGCGGGTGGAAGCGACGGCCTCGGGGGCGAGGGCCCTGCGGAGAGGGCAGCCGAGGGGCGGCCCCCCCCCCGCACAGGCGCTCGCGAGGGGCGGGCGGAAAGGCTCGTCCCCGCAGGCTCGGCAAGCTCGGCGCTCGAGGAGCACGCGCGAGCGCGGCGGGCTCCTTCCTCTCCTCCTCCTCCTCCTCCTCCTCCTCCTCCTCCCTCCTCCTCCTCCTCCTCCTCCTCCTCCTCCTCCTCCTCCTCCTCCCTCCTCCTCTCCTCCTCCTCCGTCTCCTCCTCCTCCTCCGCCTCCTCCTCCGCCTCCTCCTCCTCCGCCTCCTCCTCCTCCTCCTCCTCCTCCTCCTCCTCCTCCAACTCCTCCTCTGGGGACAGCAGGCAGAGGGAGCTAGGGGAACGAACACTGACATGAGCATTATCCCGTTCTCTTTTGTGTTATAAGCCGTTCGTCCTCTTCCCCACAGAAGGCGCAGGAAGCATCCCAGACGGTTCGAAGTCTTCTAAGTCTAGTGAGAAAGCCCGCTCCTAGGGGAACGAACCATGACATAAACATAACCACTCGGAGATCTGATCCTGCCTGGACGGCCCTCCTCAGGGCCAGCAACATCGCTCTACCACATTGGATCATGAAACTCGGTGCTACTACGATCCACATCAATCAGACCACCCAAAGATTGCGAGGGGCTGGCGAGGGTCGTGCCCCGAGGCGCAGATGTCGAGAGGACTAGAACGACGTCCTCGGGGGCTCTTCGAGCTCTCTTGTGGGGTCTTTGGGTACTCTGTTGGACCATCTTGACGTCCTCAAAGACGATGTCGTTTCAGAGCCCCGTCCGCACCGAATAGTGGCGTGTGTCTCTCGCGGAACGACGCCGCCGCCGCCACCGCCGCCGCCGCCGCCGACGCCGACGCCGACGCCGACGACGACGACGACAAGACCACCCACTCCTCGCCGGTGAGGTCGCACACCGCCTCCGCCATCTGCTGGATTTGCGCCTTGCTCGGGCGCTCCGCCCCGGGCACGCCTGGGGGGCGGCACGTGCAAGCAGCTCCGAGGGGCTCGGCGGCCGAGGCGCCAAAGATCGACGGCCGAGGCTCGACGCGCGAGGTGATCCTTGTCCGTCCTCCTCCCCCACCCTCCTCCGGAGCGAAGATCGACAGCTCCGTCCTCCTCGTCCGCCCTCCTCCTACACCGTCCTCTTTCCTCCTCCTCCTCCTCCTCCTCCTCCTCCTCCTCCTCCTCCTCCTCCTCCTCAACAATTATTTCAATATGAATACTACTCTCCCTCTTCTCCTGATGACGTCTTGGGAGTAGCCGCCCCCCCCCCGCGCACTGTTTTTTACACCGGTTTCCCCGGAGTTGGGTTTTCGCTACTTTTTTCCCAAAATGCTGCTCTCGCTGAGGCGCCGGCCTCATTTTCGGGCCCCGCTCGTTCCGAATCGTGCTCCCGCTGCAGCGTGGGTCTCATTTTCGGATCGGTGTTTTGCCTCCGTCGTTCAGGATGGCGTTCTCGCCCCAGCGCGGGCCTCTTTCTCGCGCGCCCATCCGCCCGCCACCACCGCACCGCGCCCCGCCCCGCCCACCGCCACTTCCACCCACCAACGCACGCACGCACGCACGCACGCACGCACGCGCACCGCCACCACCACCCCACTTACCCCACCCACTACCACCGCGCTACACCGCGTCAAACCACATCACACGCGCGCACACAGACACACACGCACGCACGCACGCACGCACGCACGCACGCACGCACGCACGCACGCACACACACACACACACACACATGCACACGCACACGCACACGCACACACACACACACAAACACACACACACGCACACACACACACACACCACCACCACCACCGCCACCACCACCACCGCCATCACGCACGCACGCACCTGGCCCACCACCAAACCACCAAGACGCCACACCACGTCACACCACAGCACACGCGCACACACGCACACCACCACACCACCACCACCACCACCACCACCACCACCACCACACCACCACACCCACAACCACCACACACGCACGCACGCACGCACGCGCACCACCACCCACTACGCACGCGCGCGCGCGGAGCCACAGGTCCGCTACGACACGCGTCCGCGGATAGAGAAAATCAGCGCCATGGTAAGGGATGGGAGGGAGGGGTAGGACGTCAGATATGACGCGAGCGCACTTAGCTTGTCCCCCTCCCCCTCCTCCTCCTCCTCCTCCTCCTCCTGTACTCCTCTCCTCCTCCTCCCTCCTCCGCCTCCTCCTCCTCCGCTCCTCCTCGTCCCTCCTCCCTCCTCCTCCTCCTCATCATCCTTCTCCTCCTCTTTTCCTCCTCCTCCTCCTCCTCCTCCTCCTCCTCCTCCTCCTCCTCCTCCCCCTCCTCCTCACCCTCCGCCTCCTCCTCCTACGTCCTCCTCCTCCTCCTCTCTCCTCCTCCTCTCCTCCTCCTCCTCCTTCTCCTTCTCCTCTCCTCTCCTCCTCCTCGTCCTCCTCTTCCTCCTCCTCCTCCTCCTCCTCCTCCTCCTCCTCCTCCTCCTCCTCCTCCTCCTCCTCATCCTCCTCCTCCCCCTACTCGTCCTCCTCCTCCTCCTCCTCCTTCTCTTCCTCCTCCTCCTCGCACTCCTGAATCACTCCTCCCTGTCGCACCCCCAGTCGTGTCGGTAGGGCGGGCCGGGAGTTTCGCCTGAGGATTCCAGGACATGGCCGCGGACAAGCGGTATCCGCTTCATTCCCAGTGTAAGTGGACAGCCTGAGTCAAAATGGAGGGGCGTCCTGAGAAGAAGAGCGGGGAAAATGAGGGCGGAACAGGGTGTGACGGAGGAGCAGGCGGAGGGGGGGGGGGGGGCTCTCGAACCTCAATGTTCCTCCCACCCCCTCCCCTCCCTCGACGTTCCTCGGACCTCGATGCTGTTCCCCATCCTCGCCCGCGCCTGGCGCCGAGGACGCGGGCTCGCTGTGCTCGACCACGCTGCTCGGGGCCACGCTCAGCTCGGCGCTGCGCTCGTGGCCGCGGGCGCCGAAGAGGCGGTCGGCGATGCCCGTCAGCATGAGCTCGATCTCCTCGGGCACCGCCCCTCTCGCACTCTCGCGCCCTCGCTCTCGCACCGCCCCTCCGTGGAGGCGGGCAGAGGATGAGGAATCGCGGATCGCGAGCCACGACTGTGGCGGGAAAAGAAGCCTACCTCGCTTTTGACCACCCTCGCTTCCAAGAGATACCAAGCGATGCCAAATTGCAGCCTGTACTGGCCAGGCCGCTTGACGAGGAGGCGCGTGGTATGACTTGGTTTTGCCTGGAAGCGAAAGCGGGGTAGGTAATTCACGCTCTGAGAACGACCTCGCGCGGCGCGAGGCTACTCGCGGCTCGCTGCGCGCGGTTCACCGCGGCGCGAGGCCTCGCGCGGCGCGGCGCGGGCACAGCAGGAGACGAGGGCCGGTAATTACGAGGGCGCGAGTCGCGCCCTCGCAGCGGCCCTCGTCTCCTGCTGTGCTACACAAGACGGAGCCAAGACAGGGGCAAGAGAGCGGGCAAAACCGAGGATCTCCGAGCTCTGGCGGCCCTGGGAAGTGTATCGGGCGCCGCAGCCGACCCAGCACGCTCTGAAGCGATGCATCCTGGTCCTGGCCTCGCCCAGCAAGCCACTACGAGAAGGAGCGCTCGGTGAGGAGCCAGGTCCCCTGCTGGCCCCCAACAACGCCAGGGTGCATGAGGAACGCTAGAAGAACGACCGTGGAAGGCAAGGTAAGGTAAACTGCTGGAGGCAACTCATTCGCAACGAGCACCTAGCGGTTCGCGACGTGCTCACGGAATCCCTGCGCAGGCACTAGTCTAACAAGAATCTGAGTAATGACGGCGTCAGGGCACTAGCGAAGAGGAATGCCAACCAGGGAAGGAACGGAGGAACAGAGAGCCCCTTCTCAGTCGGAACGGGTCCTTGCCTCAGCGTTTTGGCTGCAGGGGGATTGTGTGCAGCAGCTGCTTCTGCTGGGAAGTGACGCCTGGCGCCTGGGCGCGCCACCGGCGCGCCAGAGGCGCAGTGCTCAGCGACCGGGTGCCACGGCCTCCCCCTCTGTGGCCCCCGCCGCCCTCCCGCCCCCTCGCCTGCCTCCCTCGCCGCAGGGCTCCTGCCGCGCTCGTGAACACTGGCCCTCGCTCGGACGTCCATTCCCTGAGCTTCTCTCGGTTTCGTGCGCGTTTTTTTTTTCGCCAAATGATCAAGGATGCTCCTCGATGGTTCTCGCCGAGAAAAGATGCACACGTCCGAGCGATGCCAAGAACAGGGAGGCGGCTCCTGCCCAGGGAAGCCAGGACGCACACGGGCCTGGCCTCGCCCTGGCGGAGCACCCCGGGGCCCCGCGCCGGCTCTGCACCGTGCGGGGGCCCGGCGGGCTCTCGGCCGCGCGCCTGGAGCCGCGCCGTGGCCGCGCGTGCAGTCGGCCCCCACGCGGGAGCCCCGCGTCGCGCGACGCGCGGCTCTCTTCGCGCCCCCGCGCCGCCTCCTTGGGGGAGAAGGGCCGCCGACGCGGCCCAGGCCGCAGCACGCGGAGCGCGCTGCTCGTCGCGCCCCCGCGCGGCCTCCTGGCAGCCTCCGCCTGCCACGGGGGCGTGGGGGCGGGCTCGAGGATCCAGCCCCAGGGGCAGGGGGAAAGGGCAGGGGGTGGCAGGAGTGGGAGGAGCCCCGGGGGGGAGGGGGGGGGGGGGGAAGGGAGGGGCGGGAGGAGGGGAGGGGAGGGTGGGGGGAAGGCGGGAGGGCAAGGAAGGACAGGGGAACGGTGGGTGCGGAGGGCGGGGGGGATGAGGGGAGGAGGTGAAGGCGGGCGGGCGGTGGGGGAAGAAGGAGAAGAACGACGCCTGAGGCGGACCTGTCTCATGACGGGGGCGCGGCGACTCTCGGCAGGGCGGCGCTTGGGGGTTACTTCATCCCCTGCCGCTTGCGCCACCTGCTGGGTCGCCAGCCCGCCGCGCTGCTTCGCGCTGGCGCACTCTCTCGCCGAGCGAAGCCATCCTCACCTCACACATGTACTCCGCATTCGATTTCGGCCGAATCAGAACACGGGTGGCTGCAGTACGAGCTGCACGGCGTGTGGGCACAGCTCTCTGGGCATGCACAATACAGTCGAGGCGTTGACCTAAGGAACCCTAAATAGGGAACGAGGCCCCTTTTTCCCATAAGTTCAACCTCGATTTCCCCTGGAAACCTCAGGAAAACCCGAGGCAAACTTTGAAGCAATCAAGGAACACCGAGCCCCTCCCCAACGAAAAAAGGGTTCCTTCTTCAGCGCCCCGACGGTACAATCGACTCGCTTCTGCAAGCGCTTCTGCGGCCCGATCCCGGCGCGCAGATCATTTGAGGATGCCCACACCTTCGGAGGTCGGGCGAACACAGGGCTCCTGAGCTTCAGGTTGCGTGCGGCAGGTTCGTGTCGTGCCGACCGCAGCGTTGGTTTCTGACACCGCGCTGGATCGTTCAACCTTGAACGATCGGCCGTTCTCGAAACGTCCAATCGTTCCACATCGATCGATTCTGGGTCGCCCGCGGCGTTCCACCCCGAACGCCCGCGCGGGGGGCCACCGCGGGTCGACGCGACGCAAACCTACCGTACGACGCGGCTGGGCCCGGGCAGCGCACTGCATGCACACAAACACGTGCTTGTCAACTGGGACTGAAGAGCCTGTACTACAGGGACGAAAAACGACCCCACCCTGGGTTACACGTGCGTGGTCTGTAGACCTCCTGGGAACCCCCAAAGCCTGGAGCCGCCAGGACGCGGCACATCACGCAGGTTTTACCCTGTCAGCCCACAGGAGTTTCAGCGCATAGCGTCTCGTAAACCAGGGTAGGGGCGTTTTTAGTTATGCCCTTGATTTACGCTTTGCTCCATTAGGCTGTATCAGACATTGCTTCAGGAACTCTGGAGTGCTATGGCAACCTGTCAAGGGCCAGTCCCGAGAATCATCCTGCAGGACAGCCAAGCGAGCACGGCACCGTACTCCGATGTCAGTCTTCACCCAGTCATGGCACCCCTCCCGCCTCACATTACGACTACACCCTGCGAAATGCTTAAGAAACCATGGGTTAAGAAATTCAGAGTCTCAGAACTGGAATAAAAACCCAGAACTTCTATCAAAATCTTGGGATTTACATTGAACAGTTAAGAATAATCGAGACTCTGGACGAAAACTTAGGTTTTCTTAAGCATCGCCTAAGGTGTACGCCGAAACACAGGCAGCCGCCGCCACCGCTCCTCCTGCTCATAACAGGGAAGGGCAGCGACGGCGAGGCGCACGAGAGCGGAGGTCCTCTCCTCGCACTCCTCCGACCACTGGCACACATCGGAAGGCGGTCCTGGGTGGACAACCACGGCACGTTTAGCGACGAACGTCCGTGATCCGCCGCTGCTCTACAGTAAAGTGTTCACACTCAGTGCTACTACGGTGCGTTTTGAAGTGCTCAGCGTGCTGCAAGAACCCCTTGTCCTGGAAGACTGTCATCGAGCGTTTGCACGCACGCATACCAAAGACCTGTCGACATGCTGCTGCTCACGATTTGTTTGGTCGCTCGGGCAGCTCCGATGCATTCGAAGTACGACTTGGCGGGCCTGTCGGCGATCTGGCCCGAGCACGCGAGGACCATGTACTCCGCCACCACGGACGTCTAAGGCATCGCAGGTGGCACAGTCCCATATACTTCCATCAGCGATTCTGACACATCGGGATCGACAAGAACTATGGCCCAGCCAGCTCTCTGCAGTTCCGTCAAGGCTGGCTTTGGAGAAGTCCATCAGCTGCAGGTTCAATCGTCTGAACTTGTGGGCAAGCATGCTGGACTACTACCTCGGGATCTACATATATATATAGAGAGAGAGAGAGGAAGCGTCCATACTGACCACAGAAGACTGAGTGCCAAGAGCCAGAGCAAGAAGATCTGCTTCCATATAGACGAACGAGCCATTATGGAAGATCGTCTCCGCGACCTGGTCGATTCCGAGCTGAATGAAACTAGTAGGCGCATCGGACTCCTGGCGCGCAGCAACAACATTGGCCTCCATGCATCTGGAGAGCCTGTGGTGGACGGTGCCGGACAGGGCACAAAAGCCCTTCCCGTCGGTATCATACCCACGGAGCCTCGCACGCTCTCGGGCCCAAGAAGCACCAGTGGCGAAAGACTTGACCAGGAACTTGTGGTAAGTGGAGAACTTGCGATTCCTTGCCCTCGCGACGGGCCTGAACATGTCGAATGTTATGCGGGTGCCGTCAGGCTGCTCGCGCCGCGCTTCAAGCGACAACTCATGTTGACGTTGGAGACCTTTAAACATAAGTATGTCCAGAACGCCTGGCATACTGCTTCAGCGGTATGTCTGTACCACGGTGGTCTCGCCAATTGCACCAGTTCACAAGTGTCCAGCAAACACCACCGACGCATAGCGCAGCTCCAGACCGATCATTGAGATCATGAGCTCGAAGTGCTAGGACCCACCACGACTCCAACTGAGCTAACGAGACGAGCGCATCAGCAGGACGAGCGACTGCGATCCACAACATTCTGGACCACTGTAATGCTAGAGCGGCCGGGGCAGCCGATCCACAACGACAGCGGATTCGATTTCCCCAGCTGCTCTAGGAGAACCACATTCGGGGATCTTCTGACCCGGGTCAGTCCAGACCCGGGTCAGCAGGAAACCAAAAAACTGCAATGCAGGAAAACAAACTGCAACGCAGGTCTTCGCAAACCCGGGTCAGCCAATGCGCGCGGCCGCCTCGCGGCCACGAGCGGCTCGCTGACCCTGGTTGGCCAGAGGGGGTCTTCGCAGGATCCTGCAAGATCTGGCGCTCTGGCTGACCCCCGTTTGCATTGACCCCCGTCTCAAGGCTCCCGACACATGATGGGCGACCCCATGTCGGCTTCTGCGGGCCTGGCAAGATGGGGCCAGCCTGCATGGCGCCGACGATACGCTCGCCAGCGCAGCACCAGCGCAGTACAGCTCCTGCTCGCACGCTGTGGATCGAGGCAGCCCGTGCTCTGAGGCGGGCGGTCCTGGCCTGGGCTGACAGGCCGCCATGGTTGAAACTTGCCGTGGTAACAGCGGTGCCCAGTCTGGCACGAGGGCGCGGATGCCCTCTCGTGCAAGCATCTTGAGCCAAAATGGCTACGGAGGGGGACGGTGGGGAAGGGGGAGAGGGTGGGGGAGGGGAGGGTGGGGGGACGGTGGGGGGAGGAGGGGAGGGACAGGAGAAGGGGAGGAGATGAGATAGGACCAGCGTAAGCCCAAGGCGCATTGACGATGTTACGATACACCCTCCCTCCGTTTTCCCTCTTTACGAATCCCTACAACACTAGATTTCATTACGGAAATGTCCTTGCCAGAACACTATCCCTGGGACATCAACGCCGCGAATCAACGTGCTTGTTGCGTCCTAACAAGCCTAAACCATGCCAGAACACATTTTCCTGGGACTTCATTCAACACCGCGAATCAACATGACTGCTGCGTCCTGACAATTCTAAATTGTGCCAGAACAGCACTCCTTGGACATCAGCCCTACGATTCCTTGAAACTGCTGCAACTTGTTCAGACGAGTGCGAACGGCGCTAAGGCGAGAG